>WNWU01000036.1:3812048-3857088 GCA_012654045.1 Ptyas mucosa
GCACAGAGATAAACTTTCAAGGAATAATGAGATTAATGGATTAGTTTAGTAGTCATTAAACGTGAGCCCTGGTCTCCCACAGTAGTCTACCTTTGTATCAATGACTAGTTTAGACTACTGTGGGAGACCAGGTCTCACATTTAATATTTTTGTGAAGATTAAGCATCTTATTGAGTAGAACAATACATGAATTTACTATTCTCGAATTTCCTAGTGGTCTTCCACCCGAACACTAACCAGGGTCTGTCCTGCTTAGCTTTCTAAGATCATCCAAAGACTCAACATGGCAGATTTAGGTGAATTATGTTCAAATATCCATCAGCTAAGTAGACTACGTAAACAATTTTTCACAAGTATCCTGAGTTTTATATCATGGGCTTTGTGCCAGCTTTATAAAATATTTCTCTACTCTAACCATGAAATCAGCAACTATCTTGTTTGGTATAGAAGCCAATTACCGTTTTTGGAGGGCAGAGTGAATCACGAATGGGATAAAATCTAGGAATTGCACTACAGAAATTGAGGGTAGAAAAGATGAGGGTAGAATCATTGCTGCAATCAGTAAATATCAGATTGGCTCCGATGCTTTTTAATAACTAGGCTTTGCTGCCAGCTGTTTCACAAAATCCAGAATCGAGAAAGTTTCAGATACTAGCCAGAAAACTAAGAGGTGTGAACTGATACTTTTAATAAGCTGTATATATTTATATACGAACACTGTGAAGTGCAAATGACAAACCATACGTTTTTCTTTGAATATGGGAGGCTACTGCCCCCTATCTACAACAACAGATATATCCCTTTGTAAATAATCAATTTTATTTACTTTCCTCTTTTAACCATAAGTCTCAGGATAGAACTATAAGATATTTATACAGTTCTGCTACTGACTTTCAACAGATATCAGGATTCTTCCTCTTTTCAGCAACATTTAATTGCTTCAAGTTTATTGAATGTGGGATAAGCCATCACATCAGGGGCGAAATCTGAATCAGTTTGCTACCGGTTCGCTGGCCGCCCATGCACACTGTGCGCCAAGCGTGCACTGCCCGTGCATGCGCAGTGTGCACCAAACATGCACAGCATGCGCATGCACATTACCCACCAAACGAGCGCTGCATTCACATGCGCAGTGCCCACCAAACGCGCACTGCGCGTTTAAAAAACTACCGGTTCGGGCGAAGGTTCGGTTGAACCGGTAGTTTAAAAAGCTACGATCCGACAATCACCTGTGCCGCTCGGTTTAGCTTTGCTAGAAAGCAGGAAAGCAGTACGCACCAAAAGGAGGCTTGAGAAGGTAAGTAGAACCGCGAGGGAGGCGATCAGCTGTGGCTTGCAATTTAGCTTCACTAGAAAGCAGGAAATCCAGCTTTTCTAGCAAAGCTAAACTGTGCGACACAGATGATCGTCAGATCGTAGCTTTTTTAAACTACTGGTTTGCCCGAACCGGAGCAAACCAGTAACATTTCACTCCTGCATCACATCCATTAATTTATTATTTTTTTAAAGCAATAGTCCCACACCTACTACCTTTTAACTGAATTTAGAGCCGTGGCTTCTGGTAGCCAATTGTTTATGATGTTACTTTCCCCACGTTCTTTTGCAACTATATTTGTATTTTGGTTTGTGACGGTAAATAAAAGTTTAGAATTTAGAGCCATGGTGGTGCAGTGGTTAGAATGCAGTACTGCAGGTACTGCTCACTCCACCAGTTCAATTCTGAAAGGCTCAAGATTGACTCAGCCTTCCATCCTTCCAAGGTTGGTAAAATGAGGACCCAGATTGTTGGGAACAATGTGCTGACCAGAGGTGAGTTTCAGCAGGTTCTGACCAGTCCTGGAGAACCGGTAGCAGAAATTTTGAGTAGTTCAGAGAACCGGTAGTAAAAATTCTGACTGGTCCGCCCCCATCTATTCTCTGCCTCCCAAGTCCCAGCTGATCAGGAGGAAATGGGGATTTTGCAGTATCCTTCCCCTGGATTGGGGAGGGAATGGAGATTTTACAGTATCCTTCCCCTGCCATGCTCACCAAGCCACGCCCACCAAGCCACACCCACAGAACCGGTAGTAAAAAAATTTGAAACCCACCACTGGTGCTGACTCTATAAACTACTTAGAGAAGCACTATGAAGCAGTGTAGAAATCTAACTGCTATTGCTAGTCAAATCTTAGTGTCATTACATTTTTTGCAGCAATTTTTCATTTCAGAATTTCCCAAATTCTAACAGTAAGACTAATCTAGAGTCTGGTGCAGTATTTCTCCACCTCGGCAACTTTAAGATGTGAAGACTTTAATTCCCAAAATTCCCCATCCAGCATGCTGGCTGGAATTTATGCATGCTGGCTAGGGAATTCTGGGAGTTGAAGTTCACATGTTTTGTCTATGGAGATTCTCAGTCATCCAAGTCACAGTTGTCCCAAGGTTTTTTTTTTTCCCCCAAAGGCAAATGGACTTTCTTTCATCCAAGAAGCTTCTTCAGCTGTCTGCAAAGAATATAAATCTTTCTATTCCCCACCATCCAATCAGAGCTGAAGAAGCTTCTTGGATGAGAAGTAAAACGTCTTCAAAGAAAAAAGAAAGTCCAGTTGCCTCCGGAAAAAAGCACCTTTGGGATACATGATTTATAAATCAGATATGGAAGATAGTAGTAGTATAGCCTTTATTGTCATTGTACATCATATATACAATGAAATTGGTTTAAGATAAGGACTGGTGTAATTTTTCTGTGTCAATCTATATTTAACAATGTAGTCAAACAGTCTTAATGAAGAAACTGATAAGGAAAAAAGGGAAAGGCTTAGTAGGATTGATGGGGAGAAATTATTTAAATGAGCAGCTCAGTGTAGCTTTATTGATTCTGTACAAAGCAATACCAATTTATATATTAATATCTGTAGCAGTCTATGATCAGACATTGATTTAAAAATGACAACAGAGCATTGTATGATTCTATGCTATGATTTATCACTACATTTAAATATTAGGAAGTTTGATTATATTAACAAATTAAGCTAATTCTATGTACTTAAATGTAAATTAAAAATAATTTCAAAAATTTTAGATGTTACTTTTGTGTACAAAAAGGCATTCTGTAAAAGAAGCATCACTAAAATAGGATGGATCGTATTTTTTTCTTCACCTGACTATACCCGAGAGATAAATCTAATTGACAACATAAAGGGTAGTGGGATACATTCTCAATAAGCAGATATCTATTTTCAGTTTTTACTCTAGGTATAGTTGGTAATCAAGGTTTGGTTTAGCAAGCTTTGCGGGAGGTTGTTCCCTTAGCTCCTTGATGGTTCAGTTTTAACCTGCCGTACCATGGCAAGAAACTAGTCATCACTGCAAGGCTCTTACACCTAGGAGATGACACTAGGACACCTCCTAGTGTAAAGAGTACAAGGTAGACCTCGAATTACAATTGAGAACAGGATTTTTGTGGCTAAGCAAGTCATGCCCCATTTTATGTCCTTTTTTATTAGTTGTTCGATGAATCATGCAGCCATTTAGCAGATCCAGCTTTCCTCACTGACTTTGTCAAAAGCCAGCTGGGAAGATCGCAAATGGTAATCACATGACCTTGGGACACTGCAACCATCGTAAATACGTGCCAGCTGTCAAGTGTCTGAATTTTGATCAAAACTGTGGAGATGCTGCAAGTGTGAGGACCAGTCATAAATGTGAGAACCAGTCATATGTCACTTTTTTCACCATCGTCACTTTGAACAGTCACTAAACAAATGATTGTAAGTCAAGGATTACCTGAACATCAAGTCTTAATGCTCCTTAATCTCCAAAAAAGTATTTGGAGCTGAGACAAAATCTTATTCGGTGAATCATATGAAACAAATTTCCAGCCACTTTGTTGGATTAAGAATTTTAAGCATGGTCTAATCAAGGATTTGGCTCTTTTAGGGGAAAAAAACACATTTGTAAAAGCTGAATAGCTAATTAATATGTAACTGTAGGTTAATAGGTAACTGTAAGCTTTATTGTAAGTTTAATTCTATTTATACTGTAGAATAAAAGCTTACTTTAATTCTGCAAAAAGATACTCTTTTCCGATCAGTGAAGCATATATGCCAGGACTATGGCTATAGTCTATTAAATATACTGTATCCTATGAAATAAGAATACAAACTAAATTGCATTGCAGGTTAATAGAAGAACAGACTTTGATTCTTTACATTTTTAAATGGCTGAGTTTATTTAAGAATAACACATTACAAAATAAAATTAGATTATGCAGAAAAAACATAAAAAAGGGGACCGGAGACTGGTATAAAAAACACAAAGAGACATCAAAAAAGGTACAAACTTGTCTAGGAAGAGCACAAATTGGGGAAGGGTAATGGGAAATTTGTACAAAACTATTGTTTCCACATATAGAATATATAAAATGTTCCCTGTTTGATGGCAGAAACACAAGAGGACATTTACTTTAGAATTTTTTAAAAAAGATACATCAAGAGGTATGTGTGACATGCGAACTTAAATCCAAGCTCTTGGGCCTGAATCCTCTCTTTCTGCCATTCCACTTCTGTTGGTTAACGGCAGAAACAGAGACCAATCCAGCTGCTATATAAAACTTCCATTTAAATATGGATTCCACACTGAAACAAATGCAAGATTGGCTGTACAGAAATTGTTGGTTGTGGATTGAAGATAGTCTTCAGTATGACCTGAAATGGCAGTATTCTCTCATACTGGACAAAAGATAATAATTCCATCAATGATAAACAGGGTGTCAAGGGCCCTGTGAAAAACCTGCCTCTTGAGAGGTCTCTCAATGCCAGCAGGATCTCTTACTGGTTTTATACAAAAGCTGGACAGATTCAGTATCAGTTTTCCCCTATTTAGTGCCCACGTACAACATATTTGTCTCAACTTCCATTAACAGGATCGGCGGGGGCTGATGGAAGTGGTAATCCAAAGCAAAAATAGGAGGGGGGGGAACTCTCTTTAGGGCATTCTTCAACTCATTATTAATTGCTGTTAACAACAAAAACAGGAGGGAAGAGCATATGAGTAAAAAAGCAACTTTCAATTCAGCTTTTTAAAAACAGAAAAAAGCTGCAAATATCATATATATATATTTGTTCATTGGCAGTCACTGGGAAAGGCATATAAATATATATATTTATATATTTATATATTTATAGTATAAAAACCGCTTACCAATAATTAAAGTTTTAAAACAAGTTATATTGTACCTTAATTCTACAAAGAGCTGAAAGACGAACATCTATTTAATCCTCTGTCAAATGAACATCCACTGACATTACAGCTGCTTAGTTTGTTTTAAATCCTATTTTTATTGAGAATATAATGCACCAACTCTTCAAAATTTTAATTCTTTGTGAAACTAAGCTCCAGATCACATTGCAAGAATGTAGTTAAGAAAAAAAAATGCTGGCTTTCAAGGGGGGGATAATCCGTCATCTGAATGCAGTGATGTAGGCCACAAAGGTGTCTTCTTTCTCAGGTTAAAACCCACCACAGTAGGCTTGGGGAGGGGGCAGTGAAGAATAAGGACTTTCGGTGCAGAATGCCTCTGCCCACAAATCCTTGCCTGTCTTTAGGATAAATGGTTAGTCCTGAATATCAGAGGAGAACTCCTAATCCTCATAATCACTCAATAATCAGAGGATGACTCATTTACTGTGACAAGATAAACACTGAATGTCAAAATAAAGGACTGTTAATTTTCTACTGGGCAGCCCTACTGTAGAATTAAAAAGGTTACCTGCCATGGTGGAAAACAGAGCAAATGGTCATTTTTCATGTGCTGGTGTCTATTTGCCTTCCATTCTCAAAGAATTCCATTTCTCTTTAATAGCTTAAGAATAAAAGGGAATCTAAGTTGCTACAACTGCTGTGGGAAACACCCATGTTATTAACAGCAGATTATAAGAAGCAGAAAACACATAAACATGCACACACATCTGGAAAACCTGGGCCAAATAGATTCCCCAAGACACACATCCCTGCATGTTTTACATCTGATAATTAGCTGCAGCAACAGTAATATGGAGAACCCACAATTACTTAGTACTATGCACATTAGAGTCTTCTCTAGATCTTGACAGATCCAAGAAAAGATTGCAAGTGCTTCCCTGCACCAAGGCCTTACAGCTGAACACTGGCAGGTCTTAAGTCCTTTGCAGAAGCTGGCCATTTTTTTAAAAAAAGAGAGGCAGAAATCTCCTTGAAGATAAAAAGCTGCATTCCTCCAAGTTTCAAATGTCCCTTGTAAAAAATAGGGTTTCAAAATACAAAAGAAAGTGTGTGCTTCAAAAAGGCTGCATGGGCACACTGGTCCAAGAAATGGATGTGATTTTCTTTTTAAAGACACCCAAGTGTAATGCAGAGTCTTGTCAGTGGAGAAACCCATGCAGTCCACTTGGAGGTGGCCGAGAAGAGGAAACCTGGGGTTTTCAGTCTCTGAAGAGTCTTACTTGGCATGAAATCACAGCAGTTTACGATGGAGGATCTCCCAGACCATTCGTTTCCGGAAGTAAGGCATGTGTTGCTTTAACAATAAGAAATCAATAATATCAATATATTTGTGACATTACCAGGGCATTCATTTTTAATGCATACTGATATATTTCTGCCCCTCCTCCCTTGCTTAAACACAAAACCAAGATTAACCCCATCATTTTTGAATTTGTTTTTACAAACTGTAGCTTCAAATTCCCACAACCAATGTTCCCCATAAAAACAAAGAGATGCCCATACAGGACCAACTTACTTGAGTAAAGTTGATTGGTTTGTCTTTGGTAATGCAGTCAGCGTATTTACAGGCAAACATCCCACAATCGCTGCCATTCATTTGTTGTGGGATCTCCTTTAAAAGACAAATAAACCCATCTCCCTTTATTTCTTGATGAGAACTTAATACTGGCTTTATCCAATACTACTGTTATAAAGTGCACACAACAGGTAAAGTTTCAAGCTCTCAATGGAAGAGCGCAGTATAATTCAAAGTACTACAATTAAAGGACCATTTTAATCCAGATAGAGACAAGGGCAGCAAAAGCAAAGCTTCAACTTGGTAAATAAGCCAAAACAAATTGCAATAGCAGATTTATATACCGTTTCAGTGCTTTACAGCCTTCTCTAAGTGGTTTACAGAGTCAACATATTGCCCCCAACAATTTGGGTCCTCATTTTACTGACCTCGGAAGGATGGAAGGCTGAGTCAGCCTTGAGCCAGTCAGAATCAAACTCCTGGCTGTAAGCAGTTAGCCTACAATACTGCACTTCAGCCATTGCACCCCATGGCTCTTTTACAACAGGTTCCACAATTAGCTCCCATCACAACCAAACTCCAGTTCAAATAATTACAGTTGGCTACAGAAGCTACTAAAGATATCTATAGCTGTGTCCTTCTCCCACTCATCATATATTCTTCATTCCAATGTCCCTTCTTTGTTCAACTTCTTGCCACTTTGCCTGGCTTTTTCAGTTACAGGGGAGAGCAAGAAGAGCCCAAAATAAAAAAAAGAAGCCCCACAAGAAGTAAAGTGCAGATGGAAAGCAAATGGAAATATTAAATGTAATTTTTCCCCTTAATAGCAGAGGAAGTAGAATGTTAAAGAGTTTTTGTAATATTGCAGTGGTGAGTGTTGAAAAAGAGTTACTACAAGCATTCAGATTCCAGTTGATTAGAAACCTTCAAAATTGGCTCCAAATTTGGAATTTGAATATAAAATGATGCTCTCACAAAATGGCTGACACTGGGGACATGATCAGTCAGATTTCCTAACATACCTTGGGGAAACTAAGCAAGGACAATACCATAAACCAAAGCATACTTCAAGGCTAAGAAACAGTAAAGGCAGGAGAAAGAAGCTCAGATTAACTCCTTAATTTATTAGGGTATTAAAAGGGAGAGAGAGAGAAAACTCAGCAAGACTTTCAAGATTCTTTTACTATAATCTGTAACAATAACTTGTATTTTAATCAGACTTGTGGAGTTTTGTTTCCTGACTTGGCTTTCCTGAAAGGGCTGATAATATCTATATGCCTGTTAATATAATTTTTATTATTTTTTTTCAGATGCATGTATTATTAAATATCTGCATCTGCTACGGTCAGGAATGAAACGGAACTGTTTTCCACCTCTGACCTTTTTTAAAAAGGGAAATACATACAAGCTATGATTAATAATACAAACAACTCAGAGTCTTATACAATGATCCATACATACTTGGCTTCTTTTACACAGGGGCATCCAGCCATTGGTATCAAATTCCTTGCGCTTTTTATCCAGGCTTTCCTGTTTTAAGTACTGCCTGCAGAGATTGGAAAACAACACAAACATTTTAGCACACAACAAAACATTTGAAACATTTGAACTTTTAATGAATGTTGCATTTCAAGAATTTTACTTAGCAAAAATATTTAGTTATATCAGGATGGTCAAAGCTGTTAAATAGGTCAATAAATCCCTTTTATCAAAGGGAATGAGAAGAGTGTTTGACCTCTTGCTTCCCTCAGCAGAGAGTGTTATCCTGTTCTCCCATTCCTAGACAGAAAAGCCCTTGCCAATTAAATGTCACCAGGAAAGTTAGCCTTTGTTCTATAACTTCATGCATACTGTGGTTCCCAAATAATTTTATCTCCCTGCTCTAACTCTGAATCTCAAGTCAAGATAGAACTGTTACTATATATGTGTGACAAGGTTTCAAGACAAAACTAAAAATTTTAAATGAGGAAAATGCAGAAAAGCATGAAGTGAAATTCCTTTTCTAAACACCCAAAACAACTCTATTCCTTGTTTTTTTACTCAGTAAATATACTTTAAAACCACACATACTCTGTGACTCAGAAAAAATGCTTTCTGCAAGTCCATTATCCATTACTCAATAGTCCCCACACTACAGCTTCACTTAAAAGAAATCCTCATACTGCATCAAGCAACATTAATTCACAAAGTTAATGCAATTCCTAAAGACACAACACCCATTTTGAAACTCGCTTTAATGAACAGCAGAAATCATAATATTCTTACTCAAGCACAGTCTGATAAATATCTTGAGAGTCATTGCCAAACAACACAGAGTCCTAATATACTTGCACTACTATATACACACGTTCAGGATTTTCTTATCTTGGCAAAGGATGAACAATTTACTATTTGTTTCAATAAGTTTTGTATGGAAATTTCTAGTACCCTTGGGCTTGTTCACGAAAGTTGTATTTTATCTTTGCTGCAAGTACTATCTATTGCACCTGGTTTGAGGTAACTTCATTTTTTTTTTACTTCAAGCAGTGATTCATAAGGTTCAGTTTCATTCTCTGCCTGACATAGATTTGGATTAAACTGAAACAAATGAGATAAATATCACAGCATAGCAAACAGATATCCTAAATATTAAAACAAAGCATACTTGAATTTTCCAGGGAGCTTGCTATGAGCTCCTATTATGTTAATAATTCCTTACTGACCACCACAGAAATGTCTAACTGCCTAGCATATGGCAACACTCTGGTTACTCAATTAGCTATGAAGAATTAAATTAAAAGTAATGCTACAATACATTTTCTTCCCCCAAGTATCTCTTGTTGGCTCAGTAAGTTCAATTTTATTATGGTTTCTTATGTTAGTTGACAAACCTGCTTTTTTCAAAGATATGTTACCTAGTCATTGTGACAGCTTAATCTCTTAAACAGAGATGGAGTATCTAAGGGCCTCAAACTCATATTTGCAGGTCTCAAAACAACCTCCGTTCATGCTACTATGTCAGTTTTTAAATGCAAGGTGCGAAAAACATTCAAGTACTCAGATTCCATCCAAAAAGACTGAAAAGAAAAGAAAATTGAAAAAAAAAATTGCCAGCACTCACTAACATCACTACCTCCTACAGGTTTAAAGGACAGAAAGATTTTAAAAAGATAAAAAGTGAAACTCCTTAGTTCTTACATTTCTAAATAGTCAGGTATAATAAAAGTAAAAGGCATTTTTCAATTAAATGACTATATTCAAGAAAATAATTGGGGGGGGACAAAAGAATGGATTTAAACAAATGTTCTTGATATTATTGGGTTTTAACCCAATATTATTTCATTATTAATTCCAGCACCTAGTTTTCCAAATGGTTGCCAACAACTCTATTAGATTTTTAAAAAAAAACAAAAACAAAAACAAATAATGGTGTGTGTAATAACTCCTTCAATCTGAGCTCAGCTACTGCTGGCTTCACAGACACATCATGTAGTTTTCTTAGCAAAAATGCTAAAGTTTGCCACTGCTTTCTTCTGAGATTTTTTTTCCCATGTACTCATCATAACATATAATCCAGGAATGTGTTAGTAATCTTCTATTCAAATATTAAGTAAGTTTAAACCTGCCTAGCTTCCAAACTCCAATAAGATGGACCAAGATGCTGCTTTCTGCCAATAAATAATGATTACATAAGAATATCTAATTTGTCCTGAAATATGATCAAAACATACATTGGAACCACTTACAAACAGAGGGCATGTTCTGATGGATGCAAAGGACATGAGCACTATGCAGGTGTTCAAGAAGGTATTGTGTATGTGCCAAAGCATTTCAGGTATTTTCTTCAACCTTACATTTTAAACTCTCTCACACACATTAGTATCTTTTGAAAGCTTCATTTTTCACTACTTCTGAAGCAATATGTATTGGCACTTTAAGGCAAACCACGTCCTTCATGAGAATTGCCATCCCCATTCTCACAATCTAAAATATATTCAGAAGACAGCCTATCTAAGACCCAAGTGACACAACTTGCAAGGGTGGAAATCATCAAGGGTTCATCATCAACTTTGTAGAGCAAGAAGAAAGCTAAGCTATCGGGCTTTCTAAAATCCTTAATCGTAGTAGACTGAATTAGATTAATATGTTTTCCTTATCTGATTTTTCAAACAGTACATACAACTGGTAGAATTAAACAATAATACCATAAATCTCTTCCCTTTCTAAAAAGGGACAGACAAATCATTCAAAACTCACCAAAAATCAGGAAGCTCTAAAGATTGAAAGCATGAAAGGGTCACTAACCATGAATAGGACCTCTGTCCCCTGTTCCCGGTGTGATCCTCCCACTGCATTCAACCAATTAAAGCCTCCTGAAAGGAAATAGAAAGGGAAAAACAGTTATGGAAAGGGTAACGATCAGCTAAAAGCTGAGTTCCCATTGCATTATTCTAGATGTCCACTAGTCATCTAGACAAAACTGAAATCTTCCCATTCTTACTACCAGTTTAAACTAGCAGAAAAGCTGTAACCACAACATTCTCAGGGCAACCATCTAATTATTTAACAACCAAAAAGCTGAGTCCAAAATATATTTCTATATATTTCTAAATACATTATTGAGCCAATTATCTTTCACTTAACCGTACCTTTTTACTATTGCCTGCTTCTAATTCCAGACAAGAACTAGCAATGTAGTTTGCCATAGCAATATTTATATTGGTGATTTCTTCTATTGAGTTTACTGTGATAAATATGGTGTAAAACATAGGAAAAATCCTCAATGTATATATTATTTCCTTTATACAAAGCCACCATTCCAAAACAATACACAAATCAACTATTGCCATCTTTCCAATGGAAAGGTGCACACTGCTGAGAAGTCTGTAAAATGAAACATCCAGAAGTTGCCAAGATTGACTAATACTGCTTTACAATGAGTTCTCGAATGAGAGATGCTCAATTATCTCCTAAGTGAAAAATGTATTTTTCTAGGAAAATGAGGGCTATGTACTGACCTACTGACAAAGCAATCCTTTGGTGTAAGAGACAGGAAGAATCACCAATTTTGAAGTCTTTTCTTTTTTCAAAAAACTCCCTACGGAGTATTTTTTTAATCACCAATGAGAATTCCATTAAGCTCTGTGAGTAGTTTCTGGGCTTTAATTTTGGTAATAACAATAGACCATAGTACAGGGATATCAAACTCACATTGTCACAGCATCGTCAAGTGACATATTGGGACTTTCCCCCCCTTCACTAAACTGGGCATGGGCATGGCCAGTATGTGACACATCTGGCCCGTGGGCCAGGAGTTTGACAGCCCTGCCTCAGTATCTTGCAAATCCCACTGCCTGCCCTGACATAATGCTGACATACCCATTATTGGTTCCTCAGATGCAGCAACTGTGGTAGAATTTGCTACTAACTACTGGAACAAGAAGTCCCATCTCCAGTCCACCATGGTCACCTGTAAAAATATGTGCCTGTATTTTGAAGCTGGTAGGACATATTTATATGTTTATGCTTGCCTTTTTAAGCTCCTTCATACAGCTGGAAGAGTAGAAATGCTTTAAAGGAATAAAGGTGGATGGTCTCCAAAGTTTCTATACTGTAGATCCATCCAAGGTTAAGAAAACACATTCCTGAATATTAAATGTGAATACCGTATTTTTTGGAGTATAAGACACACTCCCCCACACACTAAAAGAGGCTGAAAATTTGGGTGCATCTTGTACTCCGAATGTAGCTTTTTTTCAGCCCTAATGAGGTGCTAGCGAATGAAGTGATGCTTTGCCTGCTCCCTCCAACTCTCAGCTGTGAAGCTTTTTTCCAGCCCTAAACAGGGACTAGCAATCTTCTGGTCGGACTCTCAACTGTGAAGCTTTTTTTCAGCCCTAACGAGGCACTACCGAGTGATCTCCGTGATTTGCCTGCTTTTCTCATTGCTTCTCTCTCCAAAGATCAGTTGTGCTTTAGAAGCTGTTTTTTATCCCCAAGCAGGGGATAAAAACCAGCAAACTAATGTGCTGAAGCTGACCAGATAAGGACACTAGCCAGATGAGTACCTGGTAGGCAGATTCCCCCCCCCCCCCCATTTCCCTCCCCAAAAACTAAGCTGCGTCTTATATTCCTGTGTGTCTTATACTCCGAAAAATACGGTAAGTAAATTTCTAAGAATGCATCGTTATACAAGTGTAGTCATTAACTCCCATCACATTCAGTATACTAAGAAAGTTGAAGAATATTTGGTTAAATTCAAGCAAGGTAAATTCCCTGTGGCACTAACCCTAGCAAAGCTTTTATGTCATTTTGATTTATGCAATCTGCAAACTTACGTTAATTGCTATGTTTCTTTATTTTCTTAACTAATTTTATTTTACAGTATTCCTGCAGCATTTTCTTATGTATACTTTTCATGTTTTTAAGTACAATGACTGTAGAAATGGTAAAGTCATTAGAGTAGCATTCACAGACTCTAAATCAAGATCACTAATTTAAAAAAAACGAGCCTGGTGTTGTGGCAGACTAAGCACTGTAATTAACATTCAGCTGCCTGCAATTACTGCAAGTTCAAATCTCACCAGGCTCGAGGTTGACTCAGCCTTCCATCCTTTCTAAGGTAGGTAAAATGAGGACCCAGATTGTGGGGGCAATAAGCTGACTTTGTATAAATATACAAAAGTATGAACGCTATTGCTTAACGCATTGTAAGCCACCCTGAGTCTCCGGAGAAGGGCAGCATATAAATCAATTTTTTTAAAAAAAATTGTCAAACAAAACCAAGAGAAGACAAGAGCAAACAAGTAAGTTCTAATTGTTGATGAAAAGCTTCCACTGTGAAAGCTGGCTTAATTTCCATCAGAAGGTTATTCATTTGGTGGATGCTTTCACAAGAGACTGTGGGCTGGACTTCATAGCCAAATAACATCAGAGAGTCTTAATATATTGAACAGGGAACCCTCAGCAGAATATCATAAGCACATAAATATGTAAGAAAATAAGCAGTTCCTCAAACAACTTGCAACTCACAAACTTATCAATCAACATCACCTGGGAGATTTTTTAATAGCCTTTAGCAAAGTTTTTATGAGAAGCCTCGCTCTGGTGTTCTGTACTAGTTGCAGGCTGAAATCTCCTCTCAGGAAGCGCCTCATAGAAAACACATTACCGTAATGCCCAAACTACAAGTTGCTTGAATATGGAACAAGGAATTTGTTTCTGGAAACGTTATAAGTGTCATGTCAGGTTGCTTTGGATATCGGCGATACTGTGGCCTTCACTGACACACATTAATGATTACATGTTTTCCTGCAGATGAAGGACACCCCATGGATGAGCATTAACTTAACGTTATAGGTAGCCTTCGACTTACAACCACTTGTTCAGTGACTGTTCAAAGTTACAAAGGCACTGTAAAAAGTGACTTATTACCATTTTTCACACTTCCAACCACTGCAGTATCGCCAAGGCCACATGATCAAAGTTCGGGCACTTGACATGTATTTATGACAGTTGGACAATCCCAAGGTCGTGTAATCACCATCTGTAACCTTCCCAGTCAATGGGGAAGCCAGATTCATTTAACAGCCACAATTCACTTAACAACTGCAATGATTTGCTTAACCACCATGACAAAAATTCAGAAAATGGGGCAAAACTCAATTAACTACCTTGTTCAGTGATGGAAATTTCAGGCTCAATTGTGATCACAAGTCGAGGACTACCTGTACTGTGTTGCTAGATAAGCACAGATAGTCCTCAATTTACAGCCGGTCCTTTTATGCCCCTTGGAGTTACGAAGGTCTCTGAATGGTGTGTTATGGGTAGTAAAGCACTTCTGGTCATTGTAAAATGTCGTTGTCCCCATGGTCACATGATGTTTTGGGCGCTTGTCAACTATCTTAACTTTACAACCAGTTGCCGTGTCCCATGGTCATGTCACCGCAATTTGCAATGTTCTTTGATGGCTTCCAGCAAAAAACCTCCTTTCAGGAGAATGGGTTCACCCAAAAGCTATACTGCTTGCTTAATGATTGCAACATTCACTTATCAGCCACAGTGATTTGCTTAATATATTACATTTACAAAAATGTAAAAGCAAAATGATCCAATCATGTGGGTCCCTTGACTTATGACCTCAATGACTTGTGACTGGATTTCCGGTCCCAATTGTGGTTGTAAATCAAGGGCTACCTGAAAACTTCCAGAATAATTATTTTCTTCACTATTAATTCAATTTTACTTTCTTAGCTTATTTACCAATCTGAACTATTTCTGGGTATTGTGTCCATTGTAAGGTTAAGATGAATTTCATGAATATTTTTGTTTTATTGATATGCCTTGTTAATAACACTTTTTTTACTAATTTACTTTCGAATGCTTCTAAATCCTATGCCATATAGCCCACATTTTAATGGACTTGTTCTGTAAATGATGGACATTATTTTAAACAGTGCTGTTAGTGAAGAAGACTCTGAAAACATACAGGAATATTTATCTGCTTTACAAGCAAACATCCCATTTTGTTTCATCCTGAAATGCCTGCTTACAATGTGTTGTAACATGCTGATTTATCAATGATACCAATTCTCCACCCCCCTTCACAGAAAGACACATTTTCTGGGGATATAAATACTGTTAAAATGAGCCCATAAAAATATCAATGTTTCTCTAATATTTACAATGCCCCCGATAAATTTTTGATGCCTTTGACTATTTATGTAATGTTATGTTAATGTTAAAATGTTTAATAACATACACACTCTTACATTTAGCTAGGTGTTGTTTTTAAATGGTCACGTAATGTATTAAACTAAGTAGAATGGTTTAACATCAAAGAAGGATGAATCACACCTAGGGGAATAAATTCTAACTGAGCTTATTCCAACACAGAGGACCTTGAAATGCTTCACTAAAGCAATATTTTGAACTTTTGAAGTCAAAATAAAATTTTGTCTCCAGACGTTGTGGGTGCTCCATCACTGGAGGCTTTCAAAAAGAGTCTGCATAATCATTTATCTGAAATGGTGTAGGGTCCCCTGCTCAAGTAGAGGGTTGGACTAGAACACCTCCAAGGTCCCTTCCAACTCTATTATTCTATGTTCTACATTCTAATAAATAATTTAAAAAATAAATAATTTGAGCTATTAATAAACTGCTCTTTGTAATATAATTTTTAGAAAATTTACAAAAACTGAAAAAGCAAACAAAAATACAATAAATCAATACATTTTTATGTCTTTAAAATCAAAACCTGTTGCTAACTGGCTAATACCAATGAAGAGACAATGGATCAGGCTTGATGAAGTTTCTTGACTCAAAGCTTCATGCTCAAGCAACATTCTTTGATGTGTACATCTTTTAATTCTGTATTAAAATATTTCTGCCCAAACCTGTAAAATGATCAATACTTTCCAGATGGAAAAGCGACAAGTGTGGATTAATCTGAAAGTTGCTCTCAAAATTCAAATCTGCCATGATGTTTGGATTCAAGAGACTACCCCTCAAATTAGGACAAGATGTAATGGATGGAAACTTATCAAAGAGTGATCCAACCTAGAACTTAAAAGAAATTTCCTGACAGTGGAAATTTGCGATCTGGCGAGATCTGGCCATGAATGGTGTGAATGGGTTTTAATTGTTTTTAATGTTTTAATTTTTAATGTCTTTATATATGGTTTTTAAATGCATTTAAGCTGCCTTGAGTCTTCGGAGAAAGGCGGCATACAAGTTGAACAAATAAATAAATAAATTAACCAGTGAAATAGCTTGCCTGCAGAAGTTGCGGGTGCTCCAACACCGGAGATTTTTAAGATCTTGAGATAGCCATTTGTTCAGAATGGTATAGTCTCCTGCTTAAGCAGGGGGTTGGACTAGAAAACCTTCAAGGTCCCTTCCAACTCTGTTATTCTGTATTCTTAAGGGCCTTATTATCAAATATGATTAATCTCTTTTTATAATTGCCTTGTATGTTACATTCGTTTTATTTTTCTATTCTCATATAACCTTCTGAACTTTTAAATGAAAATATAGTATATCTATCCAATATAAAAGAGGACAGAAAATTTTCAGCACTTGGGAGATTCATACCCTAAACCTTTTTTTAATATAAAGGGCCCAAAGGCTCATGTTTAACATGAAGCCTCCCAGAAAGATGGAATTTATCAGACTTGTTTGAATTGATTTTACAGAGGGTACTATTTACCTTTCATGTAACAGAAGCACACATGCTTTTAGCTGTCCCTTTGGAAAATACCCTGAAAGTTCGTATTCCCAAGAGTTATAACAGCAACAACCATTTGGTATGAAGATTGTTTCTATCAATCCTAAAATAATGAGGAAAACATGAACATATTTAATGTAAAAGAGATACTCACAAGAGTATCTTACAAGCTTCATTGTTGGAACCACCCATTGAATCGTAGTAGGTGATGGTTTTTTTCCTGAAGTCAGTAACCTAAGCAAGGCAAAAATTCTGTATCAAGACATTGGCATAATCTTACGCAGAACTATGTACTTTTGACACATTTGGGATAATGCAGGAAACAGAATGGAAAAGTATTTCAGAAGCAAGCATTTGAGAAAGTAAAAATACAAAAATGAAAAGAATAAATTTAGAATGCATTCAGAACAGACAAGGAACATTTGAAAGAGCTGGTGTGAATTCACTTGAACACTTACACAAATATACATAATATACTCACTGCTAGGCACCAATGGACACCAAGATGAATAGGAACCAATAGAATGTCCACAGAAAATATATCTACTTTTTTAGTCCAACGCTTTACAGCTGAATACCCAGCAGTTTTTAACTTGGTGAAGAAAAATGTGTTAAATGCATGAACGGTTGGAAAGCCTTTCTGTTTACTCCTCTCCATCAGCATATTCATGTAGAAATTAATAATCTGTGTGTGAGAGAAATACATGTAAGTATTTGGTATTTTTTTCAAACAGCTTCTCTATTCCTAAAAAGCATCTATCCACAGGTATATACCACTAAAAAACTTGTGTCATGACCCTAGGTTAAATGTGCATCATAGAGCAACAATTTTTGAACCAAGTACCTCTGATGGGCTAATTTACAGAATGCATCTAAAGTCCAGGACCATGACTCCTAAAGTAATTATATTTGGGGAAGTTATAGGTGCTTTAGTGCTACCAACTGCTGCTGTGCTGTTGCTGTGTCATGTGATCTTCCTTTTCATCTATGTTATGAGTTACCCAGCCAGTCTCACAATCCCTCACCCTCTCCCCATCGAGCAGCAGCTATTTACTTGCCTGCAAGGAAGGGGAAGAAAGGAAAGGAGGAAGATTCCAATGCTCCCTGCCATATTAACATAAGGAAATTCAATGGGGAAACCAGAAGGAAATCAGAAATTGCTTCTTCTCCAATGGCGCTTTTTTTTTTTGCCTGCCCTTAGTTATTGCGTTTCTCTCTCTCTCTCTCTCTTTTTTTAAATTATTTATATGCCGCCCTTCTCCGGAGACTCAGGGCAGCTTACAATGCGTTAAGCAATAGCCTTCATACTTTTGTATATTTTATACAAAGTCAGCTTATTGCCCCCACAAACTGGGTCCTCATTTTACCCACCTTAGAAAGGATGGAAGGCTGAGTCAACCTTGAACTTGGTGAGATTAGAACTCGCAGTAATTGCAGGCAGCTGGATGTTAAATGCTGCCTTAGTAGGAGGCATTAGTCTCCTACGCCACTCAGGCATTTTAGGAAATACCTGACTGCTGATGAGGTGTACCAAGCCTGGCCCTTCCCAAGACAGTTGCTGCCACACAAACCCTTCTTCCTAAGGTCTCATGAAGAAAATATCGTTTCCCCTAAAATAAGACATCCCCTGATAATAAGGCCAATCGGGTTTTTGAGCGCATACGCTAAAATAACGCCCCCCCCCCAAATATTTAAATGCATGCGCAGTCATTTCCTCTGGTTAGGGTTAGGGAGTCAGAGCTGGGAATCAGATAAAACGGCAAGAGGAGCCCCGTCTTGCTCCACGTGCCCCAAAATAATAAGACATCCCCAAAAATAAGGCCAAGGACTTATTTTGGGTTCAAAAAAGTATAAGACAGGATCTTATTTTCGGGGAAACACAATATGTATGATTTCAAGAAAGCTTCAAAAGATCAGGCCAGGATTGCTTGATTAGCAGTGGGAGCAAGAAGATGACAAAGGTCATCTAGGGAAGATGGAACACAGGAGGGCAGCAGCGCCGAAGGACAGAGATGGAGGGGGGAGTCGAGGGATGGGAAAAGTTGAAGAATCTTTGCAGTTTTAAATATGGGCAGACTGCCAAGCACCCATATTTTTTCATGTGACTGAGGAGGGCACTGCAACTGTCATAACTTTGCAGACTGGGCAAGTGCCATTCATTCAGTGCCTCTGTAATTTCAAATGGTCACTGAACAAATGAGCATGACTTAAGGACTACTACATGTACAAACCTCACTAAACTACATAACAGAGAAAAATGGATGTAAGTTATTTTTAAAAAGCAGATTTCAACTGAATGTTAAGGGGAAAATTCCTAACAGTAAGAATAGAGCAGTTAAACAGTAGAGCCAATTATCCGGAGCAGTGGTGAATATATTTGAATGATGGCTAGACAGCTACCCTTCTGGATACCTGTAGAGGAAGGACTCAAAGAGCCTTTACAACTCACAATTCATGAGTTTAAAAATTATGTTTGAAACAGAGATTGAAGATTTACCTCATCATTGAGCCAGTTGAGATGTTTAAGAGTCTGAATGTCTTTCCGAGTGATGGTTAATCGGAAGGCTTCACTCAACACTTCATCCTGGTTTCCACTTCGTAACACATTTTTTATTTCTTTCTCCATTTCCTATAAATTGTTAACAGGAAAGAAAACTGAGTCTCACTGACATTTTTAATCCAAACTGAAAATCAGACTCCTGGTGAAAAACTTCATTATGAAGGATAGTGCCAAAATGCAGAGTGAGAACACAAAGAGGAAAAATACGGTTCGGACATACTCAAAGTTTGGGAGGGGGAGGCTATGGATCAGGAAGATTATTATATATTGAAAAAGATTTCACATAATTATATTCTACAAATAATTTTTTTCTTGGAAAAGTCTGGAAATGTTTTGATTACCTCCTATATATTTTAATGTTGCACTTGAAAAAGAGTTTGAAATTAAGGGTTCCCCCCTACCCTGGAGAAAAGCTGATAACACAGGAAACAAAACTACCAGCAATATCAAATTAGGCTAAAATACCATCCCCCAAAATCTAGCTTTTGATGAAATACAGAATTTCAAAACAGTACAGAGCATGTTATCACAGAGATGTATTATGACTTTACCACAATAATTGTTCAACTCTATAAACTACTGTCCAGGTATTTATTTCACCAAGGCATCAAGATTTTTACCATTAATCTAAAAACTAACCTCTGTAAATTCAGGAAATTCATCTTCACTATCCACTCTTTTATTATCTTCTGGAACAATGGTGACAGGAATTTCCTTTTCAAGAGGAACTCGAAGATGTAAGTTTATTGACTCGGGTACTGAGGTCTCTTTCTGCAGTCTCTAAAAAGATCATTAAAATAGTGACACTTAGCATTACATCAAGTGGCCAATCCCAGATGTCTGTGGACAGGAATTGCCATCAAATTCCTCTATTGTCTGGATTTCTTACATTAGTTGATGTACAGAAGGATGCAGTCATCAAACCTATCTGGAATTACGGTTATATGAAGTTAAAGCCCATATCAACAACAGGGAAATCTAGTGACTGTTCATAAATATGGTCAAGCTTGTCGATATCTAGCTTTTCTCAGTTTCCAATTTAATCTCTAAACCTTTTCATCTATAACCTTCAAGTAGGTGAAACCGTGTACTATAGGACAACAATGTTTGAATCAAGATACCTTAAAGAATGTGTCCAATATCTAGGGCCCATTACTCCTGTGGGATTGAAATTTCAAGGATGTTCAGACCAGCTGTATTGGGAAACTTGTGGCCACTGCAGCAAAACTGATGTGCTGCTCTGCAGTGCCACCATGGTGATGTAATTATGATTTTTGACACTCCCTGACAGCTCCCCACAAGCAAAATCAACAGGGAAGCCAGCAACAAATCAGATGTCACTTTCACTCCCACTGCTTTTTTGATTACCTATGGTCATTCTCTTACTCTATTTAGGGAAGTAAATACAGTAGAACCTCTGGTCACAAACGCTTCTGACCACAACCAAATCAGGTTCCAAACAAAAAATTCACCATTTTTTTCCCTACGGCCAACTTCCACTTTTGTGCCATTTTTTTTGTAAGCGCCAAATTTCCAAAATTAGGTTTGGGTCGTGACCAAACCGGGTTGCGACCAAAGTTATGGAACAAATTATGGTCATGACCAGAGGTTCTACTGTACCTATGAAACAATGACCAAACAAGACATGGGTCAACTAGCATGCATTAAAGATAAAGCAAAGGATTCAGATGGCAATTTTAAGGGAAACTATGTATCCAATTGCATCAATTACTATCATTCATAGCAAAGACAGAAGGCACCTGGAAAATCAGACACTTTTCTCAGCTCTGATATAATTTCAATGAGCTTTTAAAAACAATAACCATATTGAGTTTTCTCACCTGATTCTGAAGCTGCAATGCCAAGGCTTTCTGCTCCTCTATATGTCGCAATCTCTCACGGGCTCGGGAGTCATATACACTGGTTCTAGATAGAGGTTTGTACACAATAAACTAAATATTCAGAATTACCAGCCATGAAAATTCATTTTTGCACACTTTTAGTTATGCCTGTCTTATTATTTCTTTCAGCTTCTGCTCGTTCCTTATGGGAAGGCTGCTTTGAGATATAGGATGGGGAATGAAGGGTGAGTGTGTCATTTCTGCTAACATAATTGCTAGTCCTATTGGACACCCACCCACATCTTTAGTTCAAGGTAGGCAACTTGCATACTGCACACTGGGACTTCATTTGCATTTCACTGGTAATTCCTAGATCAAACTAGTAGCATTCTGTAGCAAATAGTCAGATTCAGGCCATGTGGGGGCAGTTTTAAGCTATCTTACTAGCCCCTTGAAAAGTAAATAGGAGGAAAAAAATGAATGCACTCCTAGTAATGTCACAGCAATACTCCAGTTCTTCAGAAAGTCAGAAGGGTGAATTGTGGCAACAATCTTTTAAATACTGCCAAAATTTAACTGAAAGATCTACAAGAAAGGATCTAATAGTACGGACTAAGATTTCGTACTGGGATTTGAATGCTCATTTTTCTCTTTTAAAACAGAAAAGATTTGTATTTACCCGTGAAAGCACTTCAATATTGGTATGTAAGTAGAAAAGTGATTTCACAGGCGATCTGTCTGTCTGTCTATCTATCTATCACACTTAACTGCCCATCTCCCTCACAATTTTTCACAATGATTTCTAAAAAAAATTTTCAGTCTTGAGACCACAGATTGATAAGTTAAAGTCCCATATGCTTTGGTCTCTCAGATATTCTATCCTATGTGATCCTATGTAATATACAACAAAGATATGTAAACTTAACATATAGTTTTCTTCCCTCATTAGCAATAGGAATTCAGAGTGTCTAGCTTCTTTACAGTAATGGAAAAGGAAAACAAAAGCAATTTTTTTTGCTAGTCAAATCAAGAAGATAAATTTAGCTTTAAGAAAGGCTAAACTAGAGACACAAACGCTAAATAGCTGATTATATGAGTTTATGAAGAACAACTATAATAAGGGTTTAGAAATGGAATGTACTTACAATTCTTTTATCCACAATTCAGCCTCAAAGAAAGGTGTACTGAAAGCAGAAAGTAGAAAGGATTAATGCTTCTTCCAGGAGAAAGGAAACAAGAAGTATTAAAGCTAAGTTCAATTGTAGATCTAAGACAGAAGAAAATATCAAGAGCAGTACATTAAGTCCAATTGTGCACTTGGCAACCAAACAAAAATTTTTACCAAAAATTTACTAGCAATTTCTATTAGCAATTTCAGAACATTATTGGAGCCAGCAATTGAGAAAAGATCACACTTTCTACTTAAATGATACTGCATATTTAAAAGCCATGGAAAACAGAATGCTTCAGTAAATGGTACTGCAAATGGACTAGAGAAAAACTCTGAAACAGCAGCAGAGTTGAAAAGCAGTGAAATCTGGAGAAAAGTCTGAGACACCTTTTAACATTCACAGTCTAGGGGTGGGAACAAAAAAAACTTCTAAAATTTGAGATTTATTACATAAAACCACAAAATTTGTACAAATTACTGATGCAGTAAAATGTTTTATTTAAAGTAAACTAAGGCCAAATGGACAATCCCAAGATTAGAAATAAATAATGCTAAAGTCCCTCTGAAATTAATGGAGCGTTAATGAATTTGCTCTCCTTATTCTGTTAGTCTAAGCTCAACAAATTTACTTCAACCATTTTTTTTTATTCTACTCCCCTCAAAACAATAAATTGTAATTTCTACAAGTCAGAAAGCCCACTTGCCTTGGAGCTGGAGATCTGAAATCTTTGCCATTTAGCATTATGACTGAATCACATCCTAGATCAAACAAAACAGGGTGCAAGATTATTACTCTGTACCAATAATTTTCTCCAAAACGGAATCCATACAATGACTGAATTCAGATTTATTCAGTTAATTTTGGTACCAGGCTGGAAGAAGTAACAAACCTGCATCTGAGAATATAACAGTGCAGATGTCCTGGAGAAAATAGTAAGTCAAAAGTTTGGGGTCAGGAAATAAAACCCACAGTATATCAAAGTATATCAGTTGCTTTTACCTTCAGTCTGCACATCCAATGCTGGTAGATTTGTTTGTTGTATGGGTGTACTGGTCTTGGGATCAAAGTTAACATGGGGAGTAAAACTAGAAACTGGTTGCGGCAGTGGTTTGTGAGAATGGTGCTCCTGCATCCTAAGAAGACTGGATGATGGGTTGCCCAGAGAGTGGCTACAAACATCAAAAGGTTTCATACATTTGTTTTCAGTTTCTTTCGTAGTTTTTTTATTGGAACCTCCACATCTGGACCTGAAAACAAAAGCAAAAGGCCAGAAATTTTGGAAACAAACTCGTAGACAATCAGATTATTCAATATATTTCAGACACTCACAGGTGAAGAGACAATATTGAAGAGGCTTTGGAAGCTGACAGATTTTTCCCTGTAACCATTTGAATCAGCTGCCTGTATATTTCTTTCTCTTCTTCCCGAACTGTCTGGGGAGAAAATAAATCCCATACATTACCAGAAAGTACACAGTACAATAGTGTGTCTACATAATATTTTATAGGATGCAAAAGTGGTTTAAACTAATTTACAAAGTAAGTTTATATAATATGCAGAATAAATTAAGATCCTAAAACAAGCATCCATAAACCTCATGGCCAGAGACAAAAATAATCTCAATGTGAGAGCATAGATCAATGGTCATGTGCATAAATAAGAACGATTCCACAGAAATGTATTTATTTATTTAGCATATGGCATTCCACAGAAAATGGCTTATGGATAGTTGGTTATTCTATGAACACTTATATTTCACACATCTGCAGCACTTATTTACGGGCATCTCTTCACAATGTCATCTTTTCTTATTCATCTTTTTCCTTGTTTAGGATTTTCTCACCAAAATAATCCCTTAAATTTATTCACTTTTTATTGTTCTGTTCTTCTAGGTACTACTTCCTCTCTCAGCCTAAAATCCAGGAGTTGAACTAAAAGCATTTATGTCAATGCTGCTCTTCTGCAAAATTAAGATAACTGAGTCAAACATTGTGAGATATTTCAACATTACCTTGGGGAAAAATCTATAACACAAGATAGATCGGGAAAATATATAAACTTCCCAGTCCAACGAAATTTAACTGTCTTCCTCCACCAAAGCAGCTTCAATTTATTTCTGTTTTCCTTTTTCACCTACCTCTTCTGCAGTGCTGATGAATCTTCTTTGAGACTTCTTGGGACTTAGTAAGCTCCGACGGCATGATGGATTAGCAACGGACTTAATTGGAAAGGATTTTTCATAGGCAGAAATTTGACTATGGTGGTTTGATTTTCCTATAAAGGAATTTGCAGCCATGCTGCAGAAAAAAATGGTAAATCTTTTTAGCTAGCCTTATAAAGACATTCAGGTTTTAAGTATGCTTCTATGCAAACTAGAAAAACTCATTCTCTTTTAAAAAGACAACTTAAACATACAGTACGGTGAAAAAAAATTCATAATGAACTTAGACTTAAGTGTGGTAACAAGAAATGATGTGATACTGTGTTTCACCCTGTATCAATTTAACAATGCTTTCTTGGAGGTTAACATGTAGCTTTCATGTGGATTCTACTGACATAAAGGCAGTCTGAGTAAACAAATAAAAGAGCCAATAGTGGATTTTGATGATACTTCATACCTGAAATACAATATGCTAGTGTGAAAAAATAATCACTTCTTTGGCTGCAATAATTTGCAAACAAATATTCCTGTAATTGAGGTCAGAAACCTGACCCATTCATCCATGTTGAGCTGCTTCAATTCCAAAACATTTTAGGTTTTCACGTATGATCTGCTTATTTCAAGTCCTTCCACAATGTTTATATTTAGTTTACTTTATTGTCATTGCACATGGTACAACAAACTTAAATGCAGTCTTCAGTGTACATTATAACTATAAAAAATAAAAACACAAACATACATCCTTTACATTCTATATAATTGAAATTGAAAACCTGATATTGCACTAAACCGTAGAATTCAATACGGTTATTGAAGTTTATCTCTGAATTGACTTGATATTCCTCACTTTAAACTCTGAATTTAATGTTATTCATCTAATCTACTGCCATTTGTATAATGGACATTGTTAAGTCTCTATAGAATGGAAGGATGGAAGCCTCAAGCCTCCTTTCCCAGAAGCTCACCTGGGCCATCTCCTGCTTGGTGTTGTGGCTTGGCTTGGTAATTCCTAACCCATATTCCAGGGGATGCCATACTTGGCATCTAGCCCATTCACTTGAATGTGTAAGACAAGTTTTTCACACCGTTGGTTGTCTTTTTAGAAAGGAAAAATGCAAATAATTTCTATAATGCAACCTCCCAACCATGCAATTTAAAAGCATGTATTTACAGGATTCAGCCTTTCCTTGGGAGATAGGCCAATCTCACAAGAAATAAATACAAATTTAGTAAAATTTGTTACTACCAGTTCTGTGGGCATGGCTTGGTGGTGGTGGGGTAATGTGACTGGGTGGGCATGGCCAATTTTTTTCCCCCTTTTAAAAGCATTTTTTCTACAACCTTAAAAGGTTGCAGAAAAAAATGCTTTTAAAAGCATTTTTTGGCCGAAGAGGTTGTAGAAAAAATGCTTTTAAAAGTAAAAAAAAAGCCTCTGGTGATCGCGCGACTCAGCTGGGCATGGGGGGAGGGGCACAGGGATTTTTGCTACTGGTTCAGGCGATCCGGTCCGAACCAGGAGCATTTCACCTCTGAATAAATATGCAGTTCACTTAAGACATTGGCAGTTACTTTTGAAACCCTACAGGTAGTCCTCAACTTATGACTACAATGGAATCCAACATTTTTGTTGCTGCAAGGCAGAGTCATCCCATTTTAGGACTTTTTTGCCATATTGTTAAGCAAATCATCACAGTTGTTAAATGAATCTGGCTTCCCCATTGATTCTGCTTGTCGGAAACCAGTTAGGAAGGATACAAATGGCGATTACATGACCCCAAGACAGTGCAACTGTCATAAATATATGTCAGGTGCCCAAATTCTGATCACATTACCATAGGGATGCTGCAATGGTCATAGGTGTGAAAACTGGTCATAAATCACTGCAACTGACCACTAAACAAATGGTTGTTAAGTCAAGGCCTACCTATACAGCTAAATCTCAAATTACTGGACTTCAGTGCAATGAACTTCCCATGAAACAGACCAATATTCTATGCCAATTAAAGCCTGCCTCAATGACTTTAATTGGCAAATACATATCTGTTTCAGGTGAAGTCTGTTGCTTCAAACTTACCAAATGACACAAAGAACCAGAGTGATGTATTTTCTATTTAGCAGATGTCCATGAATAATGGACACTCCCTTCACCAATTAGTCCATTAAAACTATTACAGGTAGTAATAGCACTTACAACTTATATATCGCTTTACAGCCCTCTCTAAGCCGTTTACAGAGTCAGCATATTGCCCCCACAATCTGGGTCCTCATTTTATCCACCTCGGAAGGATAACACCAACGTAACACCACAATTAGGCTTAATATGATAGACTTGCAGGGTCAGCGCAACATGCAACATGTTCATACTGATGTAATATAATATAATGTTACATACATATAGGTATATGGGAATGTGTGTTAATTATTACTTATTTGGGTTTAGGGATTCTATTTCTTTCATTTATTGAGTTATTGAGATGTATTTTCCGTTGGGGGGGGACTGCACCAAGGGAGGCTCATTCAATTTCATTATACACATGTTGTGCATTGACAATAAAGATTTGATTTGAGTTGATTTGATGGAAGGCTGAGTCAATCTTGAGCCTGGTGAGATCTGAACTGCCAAATTGCAGGCAGCCAGCAGAAGTAGCCTGCAGTACTGCACTCTAACCACCGACTTCCTTTAATGTCCACTTGTTCAGTAACTGTTCAAAATGACAACACTGTACCAGGGGTACTTACAACAGGTCCTGTTACAGTGTCCTCAATGTCACATGATCACAATTCAGGTCCTTGGCAACTGGCTTGCAATTACGATGCAGTGTCCAGCAACAAATGGAAACATGATTGCCATTTGTGATCTTCACTGCTGGCTTCCAACAAGCAAAGTCAATGAGGAAGCTGACAGGAGGTTACAAATGGCTATCACATGACTGCAGGATGGTGCAATCGCATAAAATTCAGCTAAAGACTGCAACCCTGAATCCTGAAGCTATTATTGTAAGTTGTTGTGGCCATGTGACATTGCACCTTATGATTGTATCACTTAGCACAGTTCCTGGTCCCAATTACCATGGGTGAGGAGTGCCAGCATTTATATCCTAAGTAATCACATCTAAGCTTTGTTACATTTCAAAATGTTTCATATTGTACTAAACCTGCAACAAATAGAATTAAGGTGTTAATGACAAAAATAAATTGAAAAAATTTTATGTACCTTGGATTTTTGCGTGTTTCAAAGTATACACTGCGACTTACTCTGGGCTTCTGTGAAACAGAGCCAAGAGGAGAGCTGCAACTCTTCCACTGACCATTGGCACTTGTTCCAAATGTTCTTTTTACTCCAGTTGCTGGGCAGCTCTCAAAGCTTGTGGATTCTGCCAGAGAAGCAAGGAATGGTCAGTGAGATGCCCACTTATATTACCTTATCTTACCTTATATTACCTATCGCATAAAAAATATGCTTTCTATGTTCCCCAATATTTAGAAATTACGAAGATTTTAAATAGTTTTTCCAAAATATATTTTGAAGGGAAAAGTCAACTGGCTTTATGTTTAAACAAATTGCTTTGTGCTAATAATTAACTGTGTTTTTTTATTTGTAAATTTGCTACAATTCAAATTGTACCCGTTTACAAAAATTCAAATTGTACCCGTTTACAAAAATACTTTTAAAGAAAGTCACTGTGGGGTGAGGATAGTCACTTGGCTGTCCATGATCAATTCCTACCAAATTTTCCTACCAAACTTTGAGCTATACTAAAATTTTACTTGGTTCTATTTACTTTTTCAGAAATAGAGATTCAATATTGTAAAGATGCGAACAAAAAAAGTTCAATATGCAGAGTATGCAAATGAACACATCAGAATATTCAATCAAAATACTTATATTTTACAAGTGTAAGTCTATGCTTGCTAAATTAGCAATGCCTTTCTTAAAGAACCTAAGTTCAGACCAAACTATAGAACAGGGGTATCAAACTGGTGGCTGGTGGGCCGATGCATCACAACGCAGGCCATGTCTACCCCAGCTCTGCAATGGCAAAAATTGTTGCAATATTGTGATGTGACGCAATCAAGTTTGACACCCGTGCTATAGCGTCTAAATCCTGGCAAGACCAAGTGGCTCTGGGTTTGGGGTTTGTTAACTTAGGGAGAATTGCCACCTCTGGTCTTGGATGGGGTGGCACTACCCCAAACAGACCCTGTGCGTAATCTGGGGGTTGTCCTGGACTCATGACTCCTGCTCGAAGAGCAGGTGGCGGTTGTGGACAGGAGGACCTTTGCGCAACTGCGGGTTGTGCACCAGTTACCCCCTTTCCTGGACCAACAATCCCTACTCAGTCACTTGTGCCCTACTCACTTTCCATCTTGACTATTGCAACATGTTCTACATGGGGCTGCCCTTGAAGAGCATCCAGAAGCTCCAGTTGGTGCAAAATGCAGCAGCCAGCATGTTTTTGCGCAGACTGGTGTGCACATGTATCACCTCTCCTGCAGGAGCTGCATTGGCTGTCGATTTGCTTCCAAGTGCAATTCAAGGTGCTGGTTGCCCTTCCTGGCTTGGGACGAGGTTATTTAAGGGACCATCTCTTGCCGGTCACAGCTACCTGATCAATCAGAACGAGGAAGCAGGGAATGCTGCGGGTCCCATCCCCATGGGAGATAACAGAAGAAAGGCTCCATGGTGGAACATCATCCCCCCAGAGATTAGAATGGCCCCCACTCTAGCACTCTTCCAGAAGGCACTGAAGACCTGGTTCTGCCAGTGGGCCTGGAGAACCCAGAGTAGGATGGAGCTCATTAAATGGCTCATGTGAAGTGCTGTGGCTGGGGGGGGTGGGGTGATTTTATTATATTGATTATATGACTCTTTTTTAATTAGTTTTACTGTTTTTATGAGAGGTTTTATATTCTGTAAGCCGCCTTGAGTTGCCATGTGCAATAGGTAGCAATATAAATTCCATAAATATATTTTATCAGGTTCGCCTGATACGCCAGTTGCGCCCCTTTCTGGATCGGGACTCCTTATGCACGGTCACTCATGCCCTCGTTACATCTCGCCTGGACTACTGCAACGCTCTCTACATGGGGCTCCCCTTGAGGAGCACCCGGAGGCTCCAACTGGTCCAGAATGCGGCCGCGCGGGTGATTATGGGAGTGACGGGGTGCTCCCATGTAACGCCTCTCCTGCACGAGCTGCATTGGCTCCCGTTGGTCTTCCGGGTGCGCTTTAAGGTATTGGTTCTCACCTTTAAAGCGCTCCATGGCTTAGGGCCAGGGTACTTATGAGACTGCCTGCTGCTACCGATAACCTCCCACCGGCCAATACGCTCTCACAGAGAGGGCCTCCTCAGGGTGCCGTCAGTCAAGCAATGTCGGCTGGCGGCCCCCAGGGGGAGAGCCTTCTCTGTGGGGGCACCCGCCCTATGGAATGAGCTACCTCCTGGAATAAGACTGATCCCGGACCTTCGTACCTTCCGCAAAGCCTTGAAGACTTACTTATTCCAGCAAGCCGGCCTAGCTTAAATGGTTTTAAATTGGGATTTTGAATTTTATAGACTTGGGGTTTTAAATTGGGAGGCCGATCGATTTAATATCTTTTAATTTATCTTAATTTTTTGTATTGTATGTATTTTAATTCTGGCTGTCCACCGCCCTGAGTCCCTTCTGGGAGAAGGGCGGGATACAAATTAAATTATTATTATTATTATTATTATTATTATTATTATTATTATTATTATTATTATTAAAGAAAGAAAGAAAGAAAGAAAGAAAGAAAGAAAGAAAGAAAAATACTTCTATTGTAGCCCGATTCTGAAAACAAGAATAGTCCCAGGGATACAGTAAATGGAAATTCCTAACAACTGATATTTCTAATTACCAAGTTATCCAACCAGCAAAGTTGCTTCCATAAACTACGAAGAACATTTCAAATTATATTAGCTCCCTATAGGAATATGGCCTCATGTTAAATGAAGACCATCCCTCTATTTAGTGGATGCTTTAGATTCAATTATTAATTGTATGGTAGTAAAACTGAATCTAAAGCATCCACTAAATAGGGGAATGGTCTTCATTTAACATGAGACCTTGTTTCTATATCACATGTGACTTACTACCTAAATGTTAGAATCTTTTAATGGATCTTCATCTGTTTCAAAGCCAGTGCAGCCAGACTTACCTGGATAGTAATTGAAACTACAAGAAGTATTTCCTGTTAAACAAGTGGAAGGTCCCGCCAAGCTGTTAAACTTGTTTGATAAAAACTAAACAGAGAAACAAAAAATAAAGAAAATTTCAAGAAAAGAACTGTATTTAAAATATTTTCAGTAACTTCATTAGTTACAATTACATAATTAAAAAAAATAACTGCAACTCCTAGTCCCCTTAAAATTCTGCAGTTACAAAATATAATGAAAATTGATTACAAAAGATACAAAAAATAGTACAAAACCATCTAGACATGGCTATTATTTTGCAATATCTAGAACTTCAGTACTAAAGAATTATTAACGAAGTTGAAAAAGCAAAAGTCAATCAGAGAAAGCTATTAGGTGGAAACAGAAGAAATTGATAAACAAAATGTTATTACTGTTCATGATTATAAGGCAAAAAAAGGATCAAATTAATAAGTACAGGTACTCCTTGCATAATGACCATTTATTCAATCACTGTTCAGTTACAATGGGGCTGAAGGATGGTATTTATGACCATCTTCAAAATTATAACTGTTGCAATGCCCCTGCCATTGATGATACTAAGCGGTGCTGTTACAATGTTTCACCCAATGACCATATTGCTTAGTGATGAAAATCCCAGTCTCAATTGGTGTTAAGCAAGAACCACATGTACCAAATATTCTGTAATAAATGTTTCAGCATTTTTATTAATCACAGAGGCTTGAATATATAGAAGCAAAGGATTAAAACCTTATTAATCTTGATCTAAATAGCCAGTGACACAGGTAAGTTTCTAGCTTCTTTATTAAATATAATTTCAAAATTAATTTCTGATCAGACATATATTGATTTATAAAAAATTGCTATACAGATAAGAAAGCAGAAGTAGTCAATTTCCAAACCTTGTTGTCAGACAATGGATGCTGGTTGCCTGAAATAATATTCTGTTGCTCAGGAAAAGTCTTGGACACAGAAGTATGATTAGTTTGCATATAGTCCCCAGCATCCATCTTCATACAGTCAGTAGTTTCATCTTTAATTTTAAAAAAAGTGTATTATTTGAGGAAGAAAAATAAGCAATTTGTTTTCTTGCTGTTACAGATTCTATATAACAAAAGAGAAAGTACTAAAGAATACATGCGAGACTTCAATAAAGATAAAAAAGCACACCAAAATACAGGCAATGTGTTAGTATTGCTCCACAATTTTAACAGTGAAAGGTAACTATAATAATGAGAGCAAAAGATTAAATGTCTACAATTTTGGGCTTATGAAAAAAATAAACAGAAGACAAAACGAAGTAGAAAAATTATACATATACGTAGAAGAAAACATCAATTAAGCAACACTAATATCATTAACTTGAAAAATGCAACAGAATATGCTTTTAGTGAATACTTGCTGCTTCTAAAAAGGAACTATATTTTAAAATATTATTTTAAAAAGGTAAATATAAGAGAGTAAATAAGGACCCTTTGAATATAACTAGTTCATACTCCATTAAGGCGTGATGTATTTAATCATATTTTGCTGAATGAACCAAATGGTTTCACTCGTAACGTTGAGCTGAACTGCAGTTTACACAGCATAACGGCTATGTTCACATAAAACAAGCCCTTGCCTGCCCCCCAGCAAATCACATTATAATTTAACAGAATATGTGAACCCAACAGATGGAAAAAGTAGGGGATGTGTTCTCCCCTCACAATCTGATTATTTTAAGTAGATCCAGCAATAAATATAGAACCTGTGTACTAAAACTAAATTCCACTAATGAATTTATCAAGAGATGAATAGTTGTGTGGTAGTTCTCACAAATCTACCACAATTACTAATTGAGGCATATTCATGATCATTAAAAAAACCCACAAATGTGGAACAAGTGGGTCCTTTGGGATGAATAAAAGTAGTATATTTGCTCTCCTGGATAGCAAATAATTTGCAGCATTAGGGAAACCATTAGTTATAGAAATTGTTCAGAAATGCATTAATTCTTAAATGTAAAATAATAAATCTGATTGTAATTAAAAATGAATGCCAATTGCTTTAATGAGAAATTTCTTGACATGGTAGATTCTAAAACAGTAACTTAAAATCGACAATGGATTAGTTTAACATACTCACCCATCATTATGCTCCTTACATAACTGACTCAAGATAATCAAATCTTCAAGAATCTGAGAAAAGAGCAAAAGATAAAGCAAATGTTTAACATTAAATAAACAGATGAACCAGATGTCACATTTTTAAAGAAAGTCCTCGTGGAAAGAAAAAAAGATATATTTCTCATGCCACAATATTTCCTGATATAGCTGGTAGGATTTGAAAGCGGTTGTTGATCTGCCATTTCGCATTTCTCCAACTCCACTTGGGATGACACTACAAACAATATTTCTGTCCTCTGTAAGCTGGAATCAAATTTAGTAATTTTCTCAAATACTGAGGAGAGCTATTTCAGACTACCAAAAACATCTGGAGCATACCAAGTTGGGGAGGGCCGATTGACATTCTCTTATGAAATCATATTAAAATATAATAGCAATGAGCCATATTAATAACAGGAAAAACAGCTATTATAAAAAATGTACATCTTTCATCTGTTTACCCAAGTTCTACATTCCCTCTTATGATATGCTGGGGAAAATACTATGATAGATTTGTAACTTAAAATTGTAATTTAAAAATTATTTTTAAAATTTTTCTCAGAAAAAAGAAAATTTATCTTTTAAAAAAAGACATTTTATATATCGATAAGTTGCAAGTCCTGAGCAGATCTTTTTAGAACCTGTATATTATTGGCTATAAATAAATTTCAGGCAGTTTCCTCTCCTTTCTAAAAAAAATAAAGCCCAGCATCCCAGCCTGCCCATAGAATATTTTTTTCCAACTCTTAAGTGTGTCAGACTAAATAATAAATCAATGTCAAAACATTTTTTGATACAATCTCTCCAAAACATAATCTGTTTATACTGATGTTGACTTTAAAAAAAGAAGATGCGTATCTAACTCATACTCTTCATGTGTTTCTGGATGTAACTAAAAATTAAGAGTGGAACTAGTTATTCAGGATATGATTATCTTTTTAAATTAGTCTGCAATTCATGATGATAAATTTGTGAAGAACTGAAGCAAACTGTAAGAGTCACAATTCTGGGTGTGTTATTTTCCTCCCACATTCAGATTTCCCTATTCTATTTTCACAGAGGCAAACAAATGTAAAAAAGGACAAGCTGTGGTGTCATTCACTAGAGGTCTTAAACCACCTGTACTAGATGAACTCTGCAATCCCATAAAACTCTATGACAAATGTTACCATTGTCATATATACGTTATAATTTTTTTTAAAAAAAATTCCAATCTGCTAATTCCAGATTGGTAACTTTATTGTCACCTTGAACATATGCTAATCGGCATACATTAAAATGAAATTTCGTTCCATATGTATACTAAGTATAGTATACTATACTAAATATATACCGTACCGTGTTTCCCCGAAAATAAGACCTTGTCTTATATTTTTTTGAACCTCAAAATAAGCGCTTGGCCTTATTTTCGGGGATGTCTTATTTTGGGGCGCGTGGAGCAAGATGGGGCTCCTCTTGCCATCTTACCTGATTTTCAGCTCTGTCTCCCTAACCCTAACCAGAGGAAACGGAGGGGACTGGCTGTGCATGCATTTAAATATTTTCAGGGAGGGCTTATTTTCGGGGGGGGGGAGATTTTAGTGCATGCGCTCAAAAGCCCGATTGGGCTTATTATCAGGGGATGTCTTATTTTAGGGGAAAGAGTAGTATACCAAATACTAAACAGTATTCAGACTTATTTAGTAACAAAGCCTAGTCTGAGCACTGACACTACGGATAGCATGAGGGGGTAACATTTGTTTTGGGCTATTCACATCCATCCTTCCCCAGTTAAGAGCTATATGGGGATATTCCACGTGCAAAAAACCCCTCATGTTTGCTCGGTGTTTTTGGTGATAACTTCCTTCAGCTCCAGGCAGCACTAAGCAACGATAAGAGTTCTTTGGGAGCTTAGTTCCAAAACACGCAGCTTACCTACCTTTGGAACAGGGCTGGGATCAAAAAATACACCGCACACACACGAAATATGAAGCATTCGCAAGGAAACACGACCAACCGCCAAGCTCCGCCAAGCCTGTCTTCCCGGGGCAGGAGAGGTTAGAACTGAGGAAAGTCCCGCGCTTCGCCGTTCAACTCGACCGCTCTTTTCTCTTTCAGTCACTTTCAGGCCTTCAAAGGGGGACGGGAGGAAAACAGAGCGGGAGCGCAGAGAAAGGGGCTCTCGAGGGAGGCGCGTCGGGCCTGGGAGATTAGTGGAAAGGCGCGCTGTTGCCATAGGGACACTTCCAGACCCCCATCCTCACGCCGGAAGCTAAACCGACGACCATGACGGAGAAGGGCACAATCGACGGCTTCCCTCCCCCCTCCCTTTTTCCCCCCTTTCCCCCCTCACTCTCCGGCTCGGTCTTTCTCCCCTTTCGGAAACGCCGCCCCGCGGTCCTTTCTTTCTTTTCTTTCTTTCTTTCTTTCCAACCGGATTCGAAGAGGCGGGAAGCCCCTCCGACGCAGCCGGAAGCGAAACTACCTTTCCGGTTTTCTTCGCCCCGCCCTTCGTTTCCCTTCCCCTTCCCCCTCCCCTCTCTCTCTCTCTTCCGGGGAACGGAAGCAGCCCGCTTAGAAGACTGGCGGCGGAGACGGTGGAGACTTGGAAAGGGGCGGGGGAACAAGGAGGAGGAGGAGGAGAAAATTTTTTTAAAAAAAAAGCTCGCGGCCGAAGAATCTTGAACGGAATTGGTAGGCGGAGGGGCTGCGCACGCGCGAGAGCGCGAGCGCGCGCTGCCGGAGCCGTTGGGCAGGTTTTTTTTAAAAGCGCGTGCGCGTTTTCTCGCTCGCGCGGTGGGAGCCCACGTGTTTTTTTTTTTGTTTTTTTTTTTTTGTTAGATTGGTGATACCTGGTTCTTGTGTGATTGGGAAAGGGTGGAATTATATGCATGGAGTGAATCGTTGAATATGAATGGGCTCTTCCCCGGCTCGTTTAGAAAACAGATTCTGGAGTCCAATTTGGCAGCAGCTATTATTATTATTTTAAGAGATGTGCATGGAAATCTATGGTGCTACCGCAACTCATGTGGTGGCGGGAATGGGGTTCATCAAGCTCGGCAAAGTTTGTTCCAAGGGTAGGCTGCACCCGGGTGTGTTTCAGATGAGTTCCCCAGTCTTAGCCGATGTGGCCAGCAAGCGGTGCGAGATTTCGGAAATTGCAAGCTCGAAAGCATCTGGAAATAAGGCAAAGAATTGGGCACAGAGCGGTACATTTGAGATAAGGGTTTGGTCACGGTTGGGATTAAAGCTATTTTACCACCGGGTGCTTTGTCTCAAGAGATGTTTTCAATGGATTTTTAAAAAACGATATCCATGAAGTTCTGTGAAAGCCGTCGGCAGTTATATTCTGAAACAAGGCGTGACCATAATGAAACTTATTTCTGAGTAAGCATATACAGTACAGGTTTGAATTGCATGTGGGTGTATTCATCACCGTGGTGAGCAATAAATTAGTAATACCGGGTCTCTTCTGGGGCAGTGAAAAGCTGAGAATGGTAAGTAAATGCATTTTTATAGCAAAAGTGACCATGTACGTTAGTTGAGGCATGCATTGTAGTCTCTTAATATCTGCATTTGATCTTTTTTATTGCACTTAGCTCATACGTGCCTGATGTTTCGTGATGTGACTCTGATATAACTTGGTTTGCTGTTTAAGATGAAACAACTCTAGCTCCAAACACAATTCATGTTGCTGCAAGATGGTTACAGCCTGATTTTATTTCTGCATGCGTGAAGAAATGCTTAACAGCCACCATCCTGAATCTGTCATCATCCAGATGGGTTGGAAAAATAAATAAATGTGTATGTCATGAATCATCCAGACTTCCAGATTTCAAAAGAATCCCAGAGATTCCAGATTCCTTGTCAGCATAGAAAAATCTAATAACTGTAGTCTACACATGTGGAGGGTGCTGAGCTGCCTGAATTATAGTACACTTGTTATTTTTTCTTTCTTTCTTTAATAGAATTCATAGATCGGGATTATCTTGTTTGGGTATAGCCCGGTAAAATAGATCTTCCTTTTGGAAATGATACCTACTTTTGAATGTAGACCTTTAAAGTTGAATGTACTTGCAAGCCAGCATCACAATTTCAGTGTAAGGACATGACTATTATATCCACCAATAAGAAAGATGTATAACAGAAGCAGCTGTCTGGAGCCTAATATAGTATCTATAAATATCATACAGGAGAGCACTCGTGTCCTGGTTATGTGGTTTTCACTGAACCTCTCAGTAGCAGGGTCCAGCCTTTTCATTTCAGTCTCTCTCACATTTGCAGCTGTTATCTTTTTAACTTATTTGTTCTCCGAAGAAAAAGAAGAACAATCAGGTTAGTAAGGATGCCTGTTTTAAATGTGCTGGCTTTTCCTGCTGAAGCATCATAGGGTGTTCAGACATTGGATAGCATTTGGTCTGTTCATGATAAGTAGTCACATTGATTCATGTCTGGAAGTGTTTCCACAGGAGATATGGACAATTCTCCCTCAGCTTTGCAACTACCCAAGCTGTTTTGTCTGCTCTAGGAGACTGGGAGGAGGAAAAAATGATAACAGGATTAAAAAAAATGAAGTCATGTTTACTTTGACCAAAGATAATGATCTTTCCAAAGTGGATAAATATACCATAGTGTGCAACTTAATTAATACTTTGAAAGAAAACTTGACTCCAAGTTGGTACTTTATATGAGAATGCTGTGCTGCAAATATGTTGAGGTAAAGAGAGAAGGTAAAGTGTGGCAAAATATTTTCTCATTTATTATTTTACCACACTTATGTGTATCTTGTATAAGATTGAGAGCCCTATTTAATCGTTGAATATGTATTACTGGCCACAGTCTTAACAATGGGTGGCATCACATCAAAAAACTAAATTTGTTAAATTGAATCAAATGAATAAAAATCATAAGTAGTTAATTTCTCTCCACACAGTAAGTTTCCCCTTCTGTTACATTAACAATTACAATATCTGACATCTGTACCCAACATTCTCAGGCTTCAGTTTTGGCAATTCTGCAGATACTTATCTGTCTGTGGAGTTCACATATGGGTCTCTAGGCTGAATCAGTGAAATGTCTTAGCTGTATGAATTGGCTGGTGTATAATACTAAGTCAGTGTGAGAATTCCTTGAGAAGAAAACTTCAAAATAGATGAAGTGCTGATGAACATTTTCAATTTATATAATTTTATATTTAGTTAGTTAGCAAAGTGATATAAGTCTTAATACTGTGACTTGTTTGAATGCATTTTTTTCATCTTGTTCCTTAGTCTACATCTGCAATCCTTTCTTGCTTCCTAAAACATGGCAAAAGTAGTTTTTTCTAGACTTTGTAAGAGAATGTGAAGAGATTCAGTCCAGCTTGACTGTTACTTGCTAAGTTATGTGAGCTCTGCTTGGAAGTGGTGCACCATAGAATTCGTTCCCCCTTTCACTCATTGAGAAACCTATTTAAATTACATTCCTTATTTCTATGTACATTGTCTTCTGTGGTTTTTTAATTTAAGTACTATATGGGCAGATCCACTATCTTGTCTGCCCTAGGACATATCCTTTACTTTGTGCCTACTACATTTATTTGGATTCCAGCTCCCAGAGCCTCAAATCTTGAAAATACAAGATGAATTAAGTGAAATTGCTTGGCCTATCATTCTCATCCAAGATTCCTTGGTAGCCCAGTGGTTAGAATGCAGTATTTCCAGGCTAATTCTGCTGTCTGCCAGCAGCTCAATTCTGATTGGTTCAAGGTTGACTCAACCTTCCATCCTTCCAAAGTTGGTAAAATGAAGAGCCAGATTGTTGGGGGCAATAGGCTGATTCTGTAAACAATTTAGAGAGGGCTGTAAAAAACTGTGAAACGGTATATAAGTCTAAGTGCTACTGCTATTGCTACAGTGGTGGTTCTAAACAGCAAAGAAAAGAATCTCCCAAGGTATCAGCCCCACCAGGTAGCCCAGATCATGAAATCAACTCTACAAGATGGCTGAAACTATTTTTATTAGAATTGGCTATATTAACGGAATGTTGCAAGTCTAATCGCATTATCCTTCCTCCTCCTTCAGAAGAAAACTTCAAAATAGATGAAGTCCTGATGAACATATTCAGTGAATTAAGGAGGTATCTGATCTGCTTCCAAAAGATTTCTGGACTTTAAAAAAATGCTTTAATCCCTGTAACCTAGGCAGCAGCACCTCCATATCTCTTTCTAAGTCAGGTAGTCCTGGATTCACAATCCCAATTGGGACTAGAATTTCAGTCACTGAGTGATACAGTTGTTAAGCAAGTCGTCATGTCACCAGACCCGATTTTATGACCACTTTACATTGGTTGTTAAGTGAACCATGAAGTCAATAAACGAATCCAGCTTCCCCAAATGACTTTCCATTATATCTGCCAACAAAAATCAGTATTTTTAAAAGGATGAACTCCAAAGAACTGACCAAGAGCAGAATCCTTGTATTTCTTCAGAATGGGTTATTAAAACAATGTTGAATAAACAGGATAAAGGGGAACCAGCAGATATGACAAGATGAAACTTCCCTGTTTGAAGAGGTTCAAAAGGAAGAATTAATAGAAAATAATAAAAAACTAATCCAGTTTGCTTTTAGTTTCTCCACTATGTCTTGTGTTGCCCATTACTATCTCGACTAACTGCTGTCCCCCGAAATCCTCATTACTGGGACAACAGTAAGCAGGAAAGAGCTTTTAGATAATCGCAACCTTTTGAATCACAAAATTCTGCATTATAAATTTAGAATGGCAATGTTCTACAATCTACATCATAAAATATATACCTTGTTTCCCCCAAAATAAGACATCCCTTGATAATAAGCCCAATGAGCGCATGGCAATAAGGCCAAGTGCTTATTTCAGGGTTCAAAAAAATATAAAGAGGGTCTTATTTTCAAGGAAACACGGCAACAGTACTGATTTCTAGATTAATTTTGCAAGGATGTGAAGATTTCAAATTTATTAAGTCCTTTCTGTTAGCTAAACTGGTAAATTGGGTTAGTTTCCCCCCCCCCACTTGATACTGTAGAAAATTGTATCTTTGTAAGGAACATGGATAAATATAGTTTAATATAGACCCAACTTTTTTTTTTTATGCTGAGGGCCTCTAGTAGCTTTTGAATTGGTATGCCAGCAGCCACACTCAATAAAATAGATGGCAATAACACGGAAAATGTGGCAAAGCTCAGGGGATCTTGATTTTAAACATTAAATAAACTTAAATGCAATTTAGTTAACATAATTCCCCATGTACTTTTTTTCCTTCTGTTATATAAAAATTACAATTTGCCTGTAACTTTTGAAAGAGAATAAGAAGATGCCGCAAAGCTTTAGGGTCTATCTGTGACATTACTAGTTATTTGTGACACAGAATGTTTAGGGATGAACAGAGAAGGAAATTGTCACCTGCTTTACAGAAGTATGTCACTTTTCAAGGAATTTCATTTGCATTAGACAGCGAGTAAATTTCAATTCAAAAGCTAAAAGTTGGTCGTTGAAGGCACTGAGAAATTATAATGCTGTGGAATTTCCCTATCTTTAATCACTTCTAGCTGCATCATGGAATATCAAGGATTCTGTATTCCTTCCCTTCATACAATGGCACTGTCCACACCTGGCAGAGTTATGGACAGATCATTTTATGTGTTGACATAGGGCTTCTTTAGACATAATGCTAAGTTAGGATTGTTAATGATGACGTATTTCCAGCCATAGCATTCAGTTTCACATATTCCTAGGTGAAAAGGTGCTGTGGTTCAATTTTCAGGTTCATATCCATTCTGGGCTTACTCAGTAACATTTCACCAATTATTCCCTTGAAACCAATCTGTCTCTTAAGTTTGGTTGGGGGAAAAAGGGGTGCTGTGTTTGTCACCTTGAGTTCCGTAAGCAAAAGTAGAAGATAAATTTAACAAGATAGTAATAATGATAAAGTTAATCGTATCACTCAACCTATGTGAACCAGGACTATATTAAAACAGCTCTTCAAGGCATATTTTATCCCACATGAGATAAAATTCATTCATTTGGGAGTATAATTGTTATATGGATCCAGTACAGGGGTTGGTTCTACTTACCTTTACTACTGGTTTGCAATGGGCCGTGTGTTTGCTTTGCTCACGCAGAAGCGTTTTTATGACCTCAGGGTCAGTGGGCGGAGCCTCCCGCCATTTTTACTACCAGTTCTATAGAACCAGTGCGAATCAGGGGCAGCCCACCACTGATCCAGTCATTCCGATTTGTAAAAAAATGACATGTAAAAATGGATAATATTTGTAATGTTATCAGCTACACTTTAATACTTTTAATGTTTTGATGACAGGACACACAATGGTCTTCTAAAATCACCAGAAAAGATAGGCCAAGACCCCAATGTTCACTGTTTTGTAATTGATGGGTACATTAAGCTTATTGGCAGCTTAATTGTTCTATTTTATATTTTTGTATAGTATTTTTTTTTACTTAAACATACTGTCAAAGTGTTATTTCAACATTCTATTTCAGCAGTACAGCTATGGCAGCAGTGCCCACAAAAGTGGAGTTAATAAGCTGTATATACTACACAGGCTGCCTGTTCCATATTCATAGCTTAGTGTTATGTCTGTACCCACTTTTTTATTCAGTAAGCTATTGTATATACACAGATGGTAGTTTAGCATGATCTAAGAAGTAAGCCCGTAGTGTACATGATTTTGGAACCATTGGACTATATGGACATCCTGAACACAAATTGAAAGAGTTTGGTGTAGCAGCCAAGCTGCTGCAATTTGTAGGAGAAGGACCTTGTTAGTCTGGTGGCAAAAAAAATAAATAAATCAGGAAACTGGTGTTATAGTTTTTGCCTGATCAAATATCTGAAATCTGGTTTTTCTACTGCATCCAGAAGATTGCAGCAACATTTGTCCTCCACAGATTAACATTCCTCTGAAGAAGTATTTTCTCTTGTGTTTGTAATGACTCTGCTTTGTACCTATTTCTCAGACTGTTTTGGGGATCTAGAAATTTGGACTACAGCTCCCATTGCATCCTTCATTATCCAATCCATCTCACATGCATCAGACGGAAGAAGGCTGTATGCAGAATTATGGGTGATAGGTGGAGACTCAATATATAAAATAAACATTAGTGAGCTGCCAATTGTAGTAGGAGAGGGTTGGAGGCCTTGGTATGTTTAGCCTATAGCTTAAATCACAAAATTCAAGTTAAAGAAAATGAGAAACTTTTATGCGTTTATTAGATGTGTGTTCTGCCCATCTCATCCAGATTTTACATTGAAAGAAAGCAGCTAGTCATCATATCCTTGTAACCTAGGAAATCAGACCTCACTATCATAAATGCTAGGAATGGGGCATAAAGCTGTTGTGATAAGTGCAACTGAATCATGCAATATTTGATTTAGTACAAATTATTACAACAATAGAGTCACATTTAACGCAAACCAAAATTCAGTTAATATCAGGCTACCCCATGCTCAGTTGAGGTCACTTAATAGTTAAGAGTTTAAGGCGCTGCTTCTTCAGTCTGCACTTGTTTATTTTTGTGCATGTGCTCTCTTTTAAAAGAGCCTTTAACAACATGGACCAAAGGAAGATTCCTTCAGATGAAAATGTTACAAGTGCAAAAAAGAAGAGGCTCATATTAACATTTTTCATTGCCTAGTTCAATCAAGCTGGAAGCAATTACCATATGCAGTATTGTTGGTGAATTGTCATAGACTCCTAGACTGTGGGCAGAGTTAGTCTGCAATACTGCATTCTAACCACTGCATTGCCAGGGCTCAAAATAATGTTTGCATAATACACCTAGGTCTCCAGTAATACCATGAAGTGGTCCCATTATTCAAAGTTGCACTATTCAAGGTTATAATTATATGCAAAATATAATTAATTGCTTCCAGCTGGGTCTATGACAAACTCACCAAGGCCAACTCTGCCCATAGCATTGTGAGGTGGTATATAATTTTAAATGCTATTGCTACTTGATCTCACAAGTTATATTTGTTAGAAACTACCTTCATGGAACAGAAGTTTTATGTAAAATGCCCTCTCCTTTACCCTTCTTTCTTTATTAAATTTTAATGTGGCCCCTCTCACTTTGCAAAGCAACTCTGGGTGGCTTACGATTCGTAAACAATTTTACATAGAGTTATTAAAAACAATAGCAAGAAAAGAAGAAAGGGCTTTCATGTCATCAGATAAAAGGAGAGGAACTGTTAATTTGAAGTAGGAAGGGGCTAGAAAAAATAAGATGTATTTAAAAAAAAAGATCTCCAGATCTTTAGCAATCATTCTCCCTTTTTTCCCACACTGCAAATGTGACAGTTAGAAGCCTGCTCCAATTTTAGCTTTGAAAACATGAAAGGTAGGAGTTTACCTCATGCGCCAGAAGCCAAAATCTTACAAAATTAGCAGAGGGAATAACAAAAACAGACCATGCTGTGCCAGGATCTTCATATTAAAGGCCTTTCAAAATGAGGTGCTACCTGCCTGGTGTAACTGCTGCATTGAAGCTCAAGAGCAGAGAGACTTTTCAGTTCCTGAATCTGTGATGCTGTCACTGAGGCTTATCAGCAGATGGTTGTGACCTAGGAAATGGGAATAGGCTGCCTTGGTTTCCTAGCAACATCATACTGCATGCTCACACCAGGTACCTGCAGAGTTAAGAGAGGCAGAAAAGGTATTTGCTGCATCATGAACTTCTGTTATCTGAATGAAGCTCAGCCAGGCACGTGGGAGGCAAGATGGGCTATGCTAGGTAATAGATGAAAACAGAACAAGAACTGCTCCAGAAGTACTTTGAATATTGAAAGAGCAATGACATTCTGGATGGGTTTTGACTACAGCTCCCAGAATTCCTAGTGAATGTGGATTATTGACCTAATACATCCAGAAAATGACAGGTTTGAAACCACCAATAAGCTTAATACATTTATGCCTGTATTTTTTTCCCCTTTTTTTGCATTGACTGAATTCTTCATCTTGTTGCATGCAGACAGCTGCCTCTGAATTATGACTCCTGTTAGGTTACAGATAACTACAACTAGGAAAAAAATATCAGCTGTGTCATAAATACAGTAGCTTCTGCCAAACCTCTATATTACTTGGCAGTTTTTAACACTTGCAAGGACGATCTATCAAAGCAACTAGGGCTTGGATTGTATTATCTATAGAAAGGGTACTTTTGGATTTTCCCATCGCCCCAACCACCAATGTATACGGTAAAATATAAGAACTGTAAATGAAAATATTTGAAGCACATCTTGCCAGCCCCTGTTGTAATAATGCATAGCTTCATGTACAGATTTTTTCTTCTTCTATACATGCACAAAGCATGAATTTTGTCATGTATAACAGTTTATAACATCTGGACTAAAAGGAACAACAAGGAGTTTCATAAAGATTTCACCAGATTGGACAAGGGACATTAAAAAGCAACAACAAATTGAGGCATGTTGAGGGGGGAAAAAAAACCTTACCTAATAATATATGCTAATAGGCTAGTGAAAACTTGTCGAGAAAAAGGGCTGATGATTATAATTCACTAAACTGGCTGTCAAAAAGATACTTTGTTTTGGAATTATTAGAAATTGATTTTTTGATAATGGAAACGTGCATGTGCTAATGTTTTATACATACAGTCACATACAATGGAGAAATATTTTCTTCCTCTCTATTGTAATGAAAGTAAATGGGGAGAAATTCTGGCCGGAGAAAGGGAAATATGTTTTCACACTACAATATTATTCCACGTGTTTATAATGTCCACAATTCCGATGACTTTAAAAAGAAATAGAATAAATTCTTAAAGAATAAAGGGTACAACTGATGGCTATAACCTTTAGTGTCAAAAACAGAAGAGGGAGGCTGAGACACCTACCAGGCTGTTTGTCTTTGACTTACCATATATGAAATCAGCCATTGTGATTTAGAATCTGTAATCTATATGTCAGGGATGAGCAAATGTTTTCTTACTAGCCTCCAAAGGCCATAGAATAGAATAGAATAGAATAGAATAGAATAGAATAGAATAGAAT
>WNWU01000036.1:3857098-3900566 GCA_012654045.1 Ptyas mucosa
ATAGAATAGAATAGAATAGAATAGAATAGAATAGAATAGAATAGAATAGAATAGAATAGAATAGAATAGAATAGAATTATTTATTGGCCAAGTGTGATTGGACACACAAGGAATTTATCTTGGTTCATATGCTCTCGGAGTATGTAAAAGCAAAGATACATTTGTCAAGAATCATAAGGTACAACACTTAATGATAGTCATAGGGAAACAGTCAATATAAATCTTAAGGATACCAGCAACAAAGTTACAGTCATACGTGGGAGGAGATGAGTGATTGGAATGATGAGAAGATTAATAGTAATGCAGACTTAAGTAACTGGTCTGACAGTGTTGAGGGAATTATTTGTTTAGCAGAGTGATGGTGTTCGGGAAAAAACTTCTTGTGTCTAGTTGTTCTGGTGTGCAGTGCTCTATAGCGTCATTTTGAGGGTAGGAGTTGAAACCGTTTATGTCCAGGATGTGAGGGGTCTAAATATTTTCACAGCCCTCTTTTTGACTCGTGCAGCATACAGGTCCTCAATGGAAGGCAGGTTGGTAGTAATTGTTTTTTCTGCAGTTCTAATTATCCTCTGAAGTCTGTGTCTGTCTTGTTGGGTTGCGGAACCAAACCAAACAGTTATAGAGGTGCAGATAACAGACTCCATAATTCCTCTGTAGAACTGGATCAGCAGCTCTTATGGGCAGTTTGAGCTTTCTGAGTTGTCGCAGAAAGAACATTCTTTGTTGTGCTTTTTTGATGACGTTTTTGATGTTGGGTGTCCATTTTAGATCTTGCGATATGGTAGAACCTAGAAATTAGAAGGTCTCTACTGTTGATACTGTGTTGTCTAGTATTGTAAGCGGTGGTAGTCTGGGAGGGTTTCTCCTAAAGTCCACCACCATTTCTACAGTTTTGAGTGTGTTCAGTGACAGAGAAGGAAATAGAACGTCTCTACCTAGTACTTTGGAGGTTAAAGGTTTTAATATTATTTTGAGCTAATAAAGGAAAGGTGGGTTTTAAATCCAGCAAATAATAGAATATATCATCATATATTATATATCATATCATACAGTCATGCTTTGTAGAACTTTAATAGACCAGAGAAGAACATGTGCCCAAAATGAACCATCTGTTGCTATATTTAATTGCATAATTGGGGTCTGCTCTGAGAGCCCCCAAACGGGAGTTGAGAATCTGGTTGCCCATCCCTGGTGTACTCTAATTTCTGTTTTTTGTTGTTTATCCTAAACTGGGTGATGTGTTCTCTTTAAAAAAATGGTGGTCATTTCATGAGGATCATCTTTTAATCAAGCAAGAACATATCAGTCAAATTAAAAGATAATTTGACTGACTGTACATCATGAGACAATATAAAGATTATGTTTTAAGATCAATCTTATATTTATTTAATATTTAAGGATCCATCCTTCTCACACTCCAGGATCCATCCTTGGTTTTTAAAGTGGCATTTCTAACACACCTTCTTCTACTGTCTTTAAAACAAAATATTTGTAATTTTAATGTTGCTTTCTCACGTGTGTTTACTCAAGAGTATGTCCCATTGAATTTAATGGCACTTGAAAAGAAAAGGGATACAGGACTGCTACCTTTGCCTCTTTCTTTCCTATATTGTTGTAGACTCTAATCCAACTCCAGTTCTCCCCAAGTCCCTACAAGTACCTAAGCAAAACACAGCTAATAATGTAACATCATTTCAGAGTTCCTGTTCATTGGTACTCAGAACAGCTGGCCATGTACCCTTTAGGATTAGGTGTGGCTGACGCAGCTTTAAGGATCACTTACATGTGACAGTCTCACTTATCATTGACCAGAGAGGAGGCGGGACAAAGACTTTGAAAAGCAACAACAGAGGTCTATGAAGGGCACTCTGGACCTCAGAGGCAGCGTGTCCGTTCCTAGCGGGAGGAGGAACAGGGTGGCCAGGAAGACGACGGGCTTTTTCTCCATCAGCCTCTAAGAACTTTTTGTTGATCTTCCAGCACGGAGAATGGCACATATACCGTTAAAACATGAGCACAGTAACACGATGGGGATTGGCAAGGCCATTGCTGTGTTGACCTCGGGAGGCGATGCCCAAGGTAAGTGGATTGTCTGCTCTTCTCTGAATTTTCTTGGCTTTCAGATTACCTTTGTTGAATAGCCTGAAAAACAAGTGGCAAAAACTGCAATGTTCTGAATCCCAGTGTAATCAGGATAAAAGGGGCTGAATACTCCAGTATTTATTTTATTCATTTGTTTTTCATTCTGGCTATCGGCATTTCCCCAGACTAATTTGCAAACTGCTGCTAATAGGTGTGCTACAGATTTATTCAAAGTAAAAAGTTTGTGGGAAGCAATTATTTGACCCACAGGTTCCTTTCCCCTCCTCCTCTGTCCCTACAGTTCTCCCAGCCCCCTGAGGTTTTTTTCAACAGTGAAAACTTTTTCTCAGGAGGATGCATACTGGGGTTGATCCTATTTACCAAGGCATTCTTTCTTTCTTCACAACAACCCCCAGCCTTCTTATAGGGGAATCTTTTCCTCAGCTGCAGCACCCCCTCCCTAATCTTCTTTCTATTGCTTAAAAAGTGTTTTAAAAGCAGTCCGGTTGGTTCTTTTATTATTCATTTTCCCTCTGAAGTTTTTTTACTGCCTCCTGCCAATATGGTTTCCAGACTTTTATTAATTAATTTTTTCCTTTAACTTAGCTTTCCCCTTCCAAATCTTAGCTTTTAGTCCACCTCCTGTTGTTATTTGTTGTTTAAGTGGATTAGAAAGCAATTGAACAGAGCAGCATAATATACCATAAATAGCACAAGACAGAAAAAAACAAAATATATACTTTGTGTGTATGTATGTAACATAACCACATAATCTAAAACACATCTCATATTGAAATAATTAATATTTACACTGTTTCAGTTTCAAAAGCCTTTTTGAAAATATATGTTTGATAGGGTAGGTGACCATTTGTCAGCATGCTGAAGTTTTCCACAGTTAAGTCTAAAAGCTGGACCAAATGATCTCTAACTCCCTTTCTGTTTCTGAACTAATAGAACAGTGGTTCTCAACCTTCCTAATGCCACAACCCTTTAATACAGTTCCTCATGTTGTGGTGACCCCCAACAATAAAATTATTCCTAAGACCATTGAAAATGTGTTTTTGGATGGTCTTAGGCAACCCCTGTGAAAGGGTCGTTCGACCCCCAAAGGGGTCCCGACCCACAGGTTGAGAACCACTGTAATAGAACTTTAGTGGCTTGTTTTTCTCCAACATGAAAACTCTTTGTATAATTATTTCAGAAGCTCATATCATTCATGGACACACAATTGTGCTACCAGTTTGGCTTGCAAAATTTTTCATAGTTACCATGTTCATCCTGATTATTCTTTTGGACAGATACAAAATAACAAATGCAGTGCATTTTTGAAAAAAAATATCTTTTTAGGGAAGAAATACCCAGACAAAAATTGCTATAAGGTTGTGAGCAGTACAAGGACAAAGGTTTTTAGCTGTTACAAATGGCTCATTCATTATGTGGCTAGGTCATCCCTAATTGATGGATAGAAAACCCAAATAATAGTCTGGGAAAACCATGGCAACTCATGAAGGCAGACCCATCGTATCTGGGTCAAATCTTACTGATGGGTTTAAAGTAGAGTTCTGCAAATGTTTTCAAACTGGAAATTCTTTTGGACTTTATATGGCATGTCAGAGGTTGCAGTCTTAAAAGTAGGTGGGGCTGGAACCAAAACTAGGATTCTTGATTTAATTAGGTTTTCATTTAATGCATTCAATATGGTTAATTTACTTATTCCTCTTTCATTCTTTTCTCCTTTTACTTCATTAAAATTATTACTAAGGGACAATTTTGGAAGAGTTCTTGAGAACACAAACAACTCTTTGGCCAGAATGCATACAGCCCCCAAGCTGGTAGTTATACAACTTTTGTTTGAAGTATAAATTGGAGCCCAACCTGCCCACAACAATTGTCTATAGGAAGGAGCAATTGATTGTAGGGGAGTTTGAAGGGGAGGATATTACAGAAAGATATTTCGCACTGCTTGCATTCACAAGCTGAACAACTGAGAAGCTATTTACCAGCCTGCCTCAGATTGTCACCTTTAGGATGTATTGGGTTAACTCTCAGAATGATCAAATGATCAATGGCTATTTAATGGGATCTGCAGTCCCACCAATATAGAGGGATAGCAGGTTAGTGAGAAGAGCATGTATACCAATGTTTCTTGGGGGTCTCCTTTATATTACACCTATAACTGTTTTGATTTCAGTTCAGTCGGCATATATCATTCAAAGGTTCTTCCCTGTGGCAGAATTAGATTGGGTTTGGGTTCCCCAAGTCTTCCCAAATTCGTTTGAGAAAATGTATTCAGAGAGTAAATCAGGCATTGATAAGTTCAAGCATATGAAACATCCCTTTGTGTCAGTGTGCTGATATCCAAATTTTTTTACTACTGGTTCTGTGGGTGTGGCTTGGTGGGCGTAGTGTGGCTTGGTGGGCATGGCAGGGGAAGGATGCTGCAAAATTCCCATTCCCTCCCCACTCCTGGGGGAAGGATATTGCAAAATCTCCATTCCCACCCCACTCTGGGGCCAGCCAGAGGTGATATTTGCTGGTTCTCTGAACTGCTCAAAATTTCCGTAACTGATTCTCCAGAACCTGACAGAACCTGCTGGATTTCACCCCTGCTTTCTGTGTGTGTGCAACTTCTGGAGTACTGTTCAGAGCCAAAATTGCCAAAGATTGGTAACAAATTATCTTGTGCTTTGGAAGTGCAAAATACACAAAAGCTGTATAGATGCCCTAAATAGGTACCAATACCAGGAAAATCCTTTTAAAGGAAAAGAGACATTGCTTCATGTATTTCCGTGATGGCGAACCTATGGCACGGGTGCCACAGGTGGCACGTGGAGCCATATCGGTGGGCACGCAAGCTCAGCTCCAGCACGCATGCGTGCGCTGGCCAGCTGATTTTCGGGCCTTCTGGGCCCACCAGAAGTCAGGAAACACACTGTTTCCGGCCTCCAGAGGGCCTCTGGGTGGGTGGGAAAAGCCGTTTTCACCCTTCCCAGGCTCCTAGAAAGGCTCTGGGGCCTGGGGAGAGCAAAAAACGGGCCTACCAGGCCCACTGTGCCATCGCGTGCCAAAAGCGGGGGAAGCACCGGGGGGGGCGGGGTGCATAGAATTATGAATGTGGGCACGCGTGCGTGTGACGCCACCGCACTCCCCCTGCTTTTGGCACTCAATGGCAAAAAGGTTAGCCATCACTGATGTATTTTCTTTGCCTTGCCCAAAGCGGTTTACAACTTCTGAATGAGCACTTCTTCCATATCAACTGCTTGTTCTTTGAGATCATCAAGCAATTTGTCTGCTGCTCAAAAGAAGGTCTTCTCTGGGATGACCTCCCAGTTTGGAAGCCTAGGCTTTATTTTTTTTTTCCAATAACAGGTTAAATCCTTTTAATTAGTGTAGGAATTTGAAATCTGTAATCAAGTTCCAATTCATTTTTTAAAAAGTACCTTGTTAAGGCTGAATACTAAACTAGTTTTCCATAACCTCAAGGCAGAGGTGGGTTTCAGCAGGTTCTGACCAGTTCTGGAGAACCGGTAGTGGAAATTTTGAGTAGTTCAGAGAACCGGTAGTAAAAATTCTGGCTGGCCCTGCCCTCATCTATTCTCTGCCTCCCAAGTCCCAGCTGATCGGGAGAAAATGGGGATTTTGCAGTAACCTTCCCCTGCCACGCCCACCAAGCCACGCCCACCAAGCTATGCCATGCCCACCAAGCCACACCCACAGAACCAGTAGTAAACAAAATTGAAACCCACCAGTACCTCAAGGTCCCCTCCAGATGTATGGACTTTAACTCCCAGAATTCCCAAATATAATTAGGTTGTCTAGGAATTTCGGGGCACTGATATCCATGTGGAGGACATCCAGGATAGATAAACCACACTAACCGGGTATTTTGGCACTATTATTCCTGAAATTCCCAAGCTCCTGCGCCTCTTGATTAATTGGGACTATTACAAAACCAGAAAAACCAGATAGCATTTTTTTCAAACATGGCAAGTTGTCTGCTTTTTTTTTTAGTTGATTCTGAGAGGAGGTATTTAATGATTAGTGGCAAGCCTTTGGCAAGCCATTTCCATGCTCTAATTTGCAGTGGAAAGTAATAATTCTTGGAAATGCATTAATAGGTTCAGGGCTTCATTTTCCTTCTTCACTATGGAAATATTCCTTAGTGATGTTGAGTTTGCGTCTTCTTATCAATTCTGCAAGGCTGATTGAGTGCCGAGGGCATTTTGCATCTTCCTACCTCAAAAGCAGACTTTTTCAAAGTGGTAGTGAACCGCCACCTATTGCTTTGAATATGCAGAGTTTTCTCTGTTTCAGTCACCCACTGGAGACAGTTTGGGGGTATATAATGGCTGGCATTGGATTACATCCCCTCTCCTGGTGTGGTATATTTGGAGCCAGCAGAAAGTTGGCATGGTAGACTGTTCTACATCACTTGACTTTAAATGTCAGCATTTCAAAAATAAAATGTGCAATCCTTCCTAGGGAAGATCAAGGCTTATGAGCAACTTGAAAGCTGGAGTAGCAAGAAACTACAATCACTCCAGAATGAAGAAGGAGACATAGCAGAGGAGTTTTAAGAGTGAAACACTAATCTAAGAATACAAATGCACTCTACAGGGACCCCATTTGATACATTGATCTTGCGTGTCATCGGTCCTTATTAAGAAGTCATTAGGAAACTCAGACTGTAACAATTAGTATTTGTCAGGGGTGGGTTCTAAAATTTTACTACCGGTTCTGTGGGCTTGGCTTATTTTGTGGGCGTGGCTTGATGGTCATGTGACAATTCTTTAGGATTTAGCAGAGGTTTTAACTGCTTGAAGAGCTGTACCAGTCTACCCATTTGTTTTTGTAGGCACTGGTCGTCTCATGTATTTTTCCAGGCACTGGTCTACCCATTTATTTTTGCAGGCACCGGTCTACTCATTTGTTGTTGGAGGCACCGGTCTACCACCAAACTGCCTTTTACCACTGATCAGCTATAGGGCGGCCCTTTGAAGCCCCACGGCAAGAGTTTAAACAGTTTTTTCTTATAGTCCATCAGCTGGGACTCAGGAGGCAGTAATAGATTGGGGGTGGGGCCAAATAAAAGGTAAGAATAATGCGCGGGGGTGGGGTGGGGCAGAACCGGTTCGGTGACATCATATTGTCACCGCTACCGGCTCGGCGGAACAAGGCGGAACTGGGAGGAACCCACCACTGGTATTTGTACTTAGTATCCAAAGCAGAGGTGGGTTGCAGTAGGTTCTGACCAGTTCTGGAGAACCGGTAGCGGAAATTTTGAATAGTTCAGAGAACCGGTAGTAAAAATTCTGACTGGCTCCACCCCCATCTATTCTCTGCCTCCCAAATTCCAGCTGATAAGGGAAGACATGGGGATTTTGCAGTATCCTTCCCCTGCCAGCCCCACCAAGCACCCCCACCAAGTCATGCCACGCCCACCAAGCCACACCCACAGAACCGGTAGTAAAAAAATTTGAAACCCACCACTGATCCAAAGCATTATTTATATGTTCATTTGGTAGATTAAAATGGAATTGTGTCAGGGACAAAGTTGGAACCTGTGCTAATTCTTAAGAGAAAGGTAGTCCAGCCAAGTTATTGGCTCGAATGAAATAGTGTATCATTGGAAATTATTGGAAATGGAAAAGTGTATCATTTTCCAAAGGAAATGTGGGGGGGGGGGGGGAGGAAGTAAGGGGCAGATTTTCAGATACATCTGTAGCATTTCTTTGAAACTATTGTCAGAATATTCCTCATCTTCATGTCGTTGTTGTTTTGAGAACATCAAGAGTTTCCAGATTGCAATAGCGTGATGTTGCCTTCCATAAGTTTTTATAAAAGCAAATTTAAGAAAACTCCTGTTTATTTATTCATAAAATTTATAGGCCATTCATTTTACCTCTCCCCCCCCCCCCCTTGGGTCTGATTTTAGCTATACTCTAATATCTTTGTCTGGAGTAGTTATATCCAGAAATAGCTTCATATTTGCAACTGAGGCACCCACATAGAAATTGAGAGGTCCAACAACTTGAGTAAGCCACCCCTCCTCCTAACTACGTTTCCACTCTAGCTGGGAGGTGTTGAGTTTGCCTGTCTCACCTGAGATCTATTTCAGGCAGAATCTTCTTTATTGGGGGGGGGGATGTAGCCCCATGCAGGTCCATTTCTCTTGTCCCGAGGTTTCTGCAGCTGTTCTTTTTTTTTAACTAAAAAACTCTTTCATGAAGATCTTTCTTCCTCCTCTATTAGTCCCCCTGATAGAAGACAACTTTTCTAAATAGCCATCAAAAAGAATAGAAGCCCATGAATGAACTATTAGCCTACCTTTAAGTGGTTACTGAAGAAGGAGTTGCAGGTTAGAAGATTCTCAGAAGAATATCAGGCTACTATATGGGACTATTTGTAAACTACAGGCCTTATGCTGGTGTCTTTGCCTTCTCCTGGCTGCTTCATATCGCAAATTGGAAAGTATTTGATCTAAGTTCATGTATATTCATAAGCATGGTAGAGAATTTTCGCCCATCAAGGAGAACAGCATTGTTCCACCTTTCTGCTCCTTATTCTTATTTATTCTTGCATAATTCATTAGTACATTTTCAGGGCATCCAGATCTAAACTACACACTCAAACCATCATTTCTCTGTTACTGTGCTAATTTTGCTTACTCCCCCTCTTTTCCCTGAGTTTAATCAGCCCCAGCAGACAATCTCAGACCATCTTCTTGGAAAGTAAAGCATTCGGATTGCATAGTTTTTGTACTGGGTGGGTGGTTTTCTTTTTATACCTTTTTAAATAACTAAATAAAAGTATTCAGTTCCATCATAACTCTGGGCGTTTTAAATATAAAACAAATAATACAAAACCAAAAATAAGAAAAGGTACACAGCTGGAAATATAATGCAAATTCTATCAGACCAATCATCCCAGAAGGAGTCTGTAACTCACTTTAATTCAAAGCCTGAATGAAGAGTCAGATTTTAAGGTTTGTTTAAATAAGGTTGGGGTGGGGGCCATAAGAAGCTGCCTGGGAACATTTTCTAAAGCAGTGCTACAACAGAGTATGCCATTTCCTCGGTCCCATCAGATGATATAGGTAGTCCTCGACTTACAACCACAATTGAGCCCCAAATTTATGTTGCTTAGTGAGACATTTCTTAAGTGAGTTTGCCTCATTTTATGACTTTTCTTGCCACAGTTGTTTAGTGAATCATTGCAGTTGTTAAGTTAGCAACCCGGTTGTTAAATGAGTCCGGCTTTCCCATTGACTTTGCTTGTCAGAAGATCACAAAAGGGGATCACATGACCCTGGGACACCGCAACCGTCATAAATATGAACTGGTTGCCAAGCATCTGAATTTTGATCATATGACCATGGGGATGCTGCAACGGTCATAAGTGTGAAAAACGGCCATCAGTCATTTTTTTCAGTCCCATTGCAACTTTGAAGGGTCACCAAATGAAGTGTTGTAAGTTGAGGACTACCTGTACTGTATAATTGATGGGATCAAAGCCTGCTAATTCTGTCCAGTTGTGTAGGACAGCTTAAAGCTACATAACATAGATGCCCCTCAGATAACAAGGCACTATGCCTTAGAACAGTGATGATGAACTTTTTCAGCACCGAGTGCCGTAAAGGGAGCGTGCACGTGCATCTCGGCCGCAACCCGGAAGAGGAGTTGCCCAGGGTGCATGCGCGCCTCCAAAAATGAACTTCCAGTTTCAGTCAGCTCCTCTTCCGGGTTTCTGGCGTGCATGCGTATGCGACGAACAGCTGGCTGGTGGCATACTCATGCAGGAAAATGGAAGATCAGTTCTTCTAATTTCCAGCACTGCCATATGCAACAAGGCCAGCTGATTGTCATCTACACATGCATGCCAGAAACCCGGAAGAGGAACAGGCAATGCCACGCATGCCAGGTGACATGGCTCCGCGTGCCACTTTGGGCACATGTGCCATAGGTTTGCCATCATGGCCTTAGAAGATAATAACTAGCATCTTGAAATGTTCTGGAAGCCTGCTGGCAACCAATGCAGCTCACAGAGCAGAAATGTTATATGGACGCACTGTCTGTATTGCTTTGTGTGAATAAGCTCTAGCTTCTAAGTGATTTTCAGTAACAACCCTGTATACAGCACATTGCAATAGTCTACATGCAACGTGATCAATGCAGAATATGTACAAGTATGGAGGCAGATGACACATTATATGATTTTTTTGTGAAGGCTTTCCTGCCCACAGCTGCCATCTGTTCCTTTGAGCAGGAACTGTAAGTCCATGAAGATCCCTAAATTATGCACCGGTGCCAAAGAAGGAAGCGTAGTCCTATTCAGTGCTACAGATGGAAAACTTCTCCAGACCTTGGTAGTCCAAATACTCACACCAATCTGATTTTATTTAAGGTTGAGTTTGCACTACCCCCATGCCAGTTCTGCCAGAGATTCTATAAATCAATGCTTTCTACGAATCTGGTTAATTTTGCCATTGGCTTCTTCTGTGATTTAATAGGAAAGGAAGATCTTGTTGAAATGAAAGCATAACCTTTAAAAAAACCAATGCCTTCAGGAATCTTTTGTTTCTGCAGCTCAATTTTGGAAGAGGTATGGGGAAGCCTTGCAGATCCCAGAGTGATAATGTAGTGATGTTCGTTCATTTATTTGTATCCTGCTTTTATTATTTTTACAAGTAGCTCAAGGCAGCAAACATATCCCACACGCCTTCCTCCTGCTATTCTCCCCAACAACCCTGGGAGGTGGGTTGGACTGAGAGAGAGAGTGACTGGCTCAAAATTTATACAAAATCATACTCCACGTGTGATTTGCAGGTATAAATGCCACCTCTGTTCCTTTTTTTCTCTTTCTAAATAGGTATGAATGCTGCTGTGCGAGCAGTGGTCCGAGTGGGGATATACACTGGTGCCAAAGTATATTTTGTTCATGAGGTGAGTAGATGGGATGGTTCCCTCACTCGGTGATGTCTTCGTTAGCTTTGTTAAGCATTGGAGCTCTAGCTAAGAAAAGGAACGGCTGGCTTTGACATCTTGGCATTTAACACTCCAGCTAGCCTGACTTGCATAAGTGAGTATGGCATCAATATCCCTCACCCCTGAATTAATCCTAATCTACTCAAACAATAGAGGATAGTGATGCAACCCCATTTTATTTTTTTATTTTTAAAAAAATAATATTTATTGAATTTTCAAACATTAAAATATACAGTACAAAAAATAGAAAAGAGCAAAAAATAGAAAACCATAACACACAACAACAAAAAAACACATCAAAGCTTAAACACTAGTAACAGCTTTTCTACATCGGTATCTCTATCCTAATTAACTTCTATACACAAATTCTACTCCTATCTATCACTATCTTAACTTACATCCTTATCTAAGTTATAATAACTTCTATTCACAATTCGGTTTCATGACAAAATATTACTTACATTTTAGATTTACTCTCAAGCCAGGAATACCATCTATTCCAAATTAAATAGTACTCGGTATCTTCCCTTTCCTTAATTTCCATAGATAATCTGTCCATTTCTGCACATTCATATATTTTTAAAATTATAATTTGGTCTGGGGGGATATCCGGTTGTTTCCAATTTTGTGCTATTGAGGCAGTGTGGAAAAATATCATAAAAGTATTAACAGAATTAGCAGAAGTTATCTTACTTATATGTTCCAAGCTTTAGGAAAAGTACAGGGAACTTGCTAAATGTAATGCTGAGCTTAATGACTTATGTGCTAGATAATTATTATTACTTTTAATTATTATTATTATTATTATTATTATTATTATTATTATTAGTATTACTTGGTCTGTTGTGTGGATGTTTGGGTGGTTTAGGGGTGGGGAATTGTGGTGGGTGGGAGTTTGTTTGGGGATTATGTCTGTGGGTCCTGGTCTTTGGGTGTCAAGTAAATTTTGTTTACTTGACACCCAATGTCAAGTAATAACAATAAAATTGTTTATTATTATTATTATTATTATTATTCCTGTAAAAGAACACATTGCAAGAAGTGTCTACCGAAAGTAACAGATGGTATAAGATAATACCCATATATGGAAATATAGTAAGATAACCAATTATGTAAACTTCTTTTTTTATGTTTTGTTCTGGTATAGTTAGATAAGAATAACGCCTCAGGCGGGGCTGGGGTTGCAAAATGTATAAAAGTCACACCTTGGGCGTAGCCCGGGGTTCAGAATTTGACATGTTAATGCTCTGAACTTTTGCGCAAATAAATCTGTTTCTCCAACCCTTCGTGGTCTTGTGCCCTGAATCAGTAACAGGATTTGCTGCAACACTATGACAATTCTACTCGCAGTTAGTATATGTAACATGATATATTGTAATTTTTTCCCCATTTTCCCTTCCAAAATATTCCAGGAGGAATAGTTCCGGTTTTCTTTCTATCTTCTACCCAGTTATCTCTTCCAGCCATTTTTTAATCTTCCACCAAAATTTCCTAACCTTAGGGCAGGTCCACCACATGTGGTAGAATGTCCCTTGGTTATGACTGCACCTCCAACATTCCGGAGAGGATGCAACCCCATTTTAATCTGCCAAGAGAGTTAGGAATACCACTTTCAAATATTCTCTGATGTGCCAAAATACTTCTCCCATTTTTTTCTTATCTACAGAAATTTTGTTTAAGTACAAAAAAGACACAAAATAGTTCTGTTTTCTCCCAACATTTTTCAAATAAGATGGCTAATCTGTGTGCATGCCAAGAGTATGTCTGCACAAATATACACCCATCCATAGAGAGGGAAAAGACTTGTAACCTATCTCTTTTTTTCTAAAAGATATGTAATTTTCTGTGCCTGCATGGAGGTCTTATATATGATCTTCAATTTTATAATGGCACTCTACCTTTCTTCTTCCTCATACCAGATAGGCTAAGCCGTATACTTCTAAATCCAAACTATTGAAAATAATCTCCTTATTTCTGTTTGTACATTGATAATTCCACTATTTCAGCACTTTCACATGGAAATGGTCCAAATGAGGACCCGGTTTGTGGGGGCAATAAGCTGACTTTGTATAAATATACAAAAGTAGGAAGGCTATTGCTTAACGCATTGTAAGCTGCTCTGAGTCTCCGGAGAAGGGTGGCATATAAATATAATTTTTTTAAAAAAATGAGAATTTAATTGTAACTTTTGCATTTTCATGGGGAGAGCATTCAAACAATATAATATTCCATCTTTTATTTTCTGGTCCGTACTCTCTTTTTTACTGGGAAAAGTCCAAGGAAAGATGGGAGAATGTCACTATATTTTGCTCTGTGACCTTTGAAGCTCTTGGGCTCAAAAAAGGGAACACTGACTTTTTTTACACTTTAGTTTTTGTTTTGAGAACCGAGGGCCACAGGAATGTAGCTTGGTGGGGCCATATCACCAGAGAGAATGGGGCATGGATAGAGAGCTTGGCAGATGATGAAACGGGCATGATGCATATTGTGCAGATTCTTCGGTTTGCGTAATTGCATTGGGGTGCATAATTGCAACATTAACATGATGACATCAGTGCATGCATGTGATTTTTGTTTCACTGTGTTTGTTGTGGACCCCTGCTGGAGCATGGTTGAAATTGTTAGAATTTTAAAAAAATATTTTGGAATGATAAAGAGAAGTTATTTACATCTTATGCTTTACCCCCAAACTCCAAAAAAAAAATATTCTATTGCCTTTATGTAATGGATTGCAGTGAAATTTTGGTAATGCAGTCCTGGGGGATTTTGGAGGCCACATTTATGGTCTAGGGCTCACTTATTTATGTTGTATTCTGGAAAACTCTCCTCCTCCCTTGGTGTCATTTAGGGACACTGTTGAATGTGTGCCTTTCTTGTCTTTGGCTTAGCATATTTGGAGACCATGTCAAAATGCCATGTCCATATTGCTGACACGATGCTTTTGGCTTATGTTGTCCTAATTCCCGCACTAATGGTTTCTGGAAAATGGAATAGAAAGGGACAGTATGAATAGCATAGTGTAGTGCTGGTTATGCCAAACTCACTACAATCATGCCAAGAACTCAGATTCAGAATGCCTCTTGTTCTGTTGCTTCCTGTTCAATGTTTTCAGTTGCTAAAGAACTTCACAGGAATTCCACACCTTGGCCAAATCTGGCCCTGCCTTTACTGTATTTAAAAGACATTTTACCCTGAGCATTCCCCCTTATGCAATTAAATTATATGTATCTCTCAATCCTTTGAGGTAGGCAAGGTTAAGAAAAAGGCTTGGCTGGGGTATCAGAAACGCTCTTTATTCTGTTAAGATATAATAACAAAATCTTTACATTTCTCTCCTTCCTAAACAGATTTATTTTCAGTTTCTTTCTCATGCTTTCTTCTGAGTAATCTCTTTAATAGAGTCCTCCTTAATCGCTCCCTCATTCCTTCCCTATTCCCAAGGTTAGTTCTGCCTTCCTTTTCAGTATCTCCACCTTATCTAGCTCATTTTGCATAATCTATTCTGCCTTTTGTTCCAGGGTTACCAAGGGCTTGTGGATGGTGGTGATAACATTAAAGAAGCAACATGGGAAAGTGTATCTATGATGCTGCAGCTGGTGAGTCAGCTTGCCTTGATTTTCATTCTTCCAGATTCATGTTTGAAATTGATAAAGAGCTGTCATCCCGACCAGAAATGATGCTCAAGCTAAGATATCAGAAAGGCCTTTGAAGATCAAGTGGAATGAAGATATAAAATAGTTTTGATGTCTTCATGATATTTAAAACTATAATTCCCAAAATACCCATCAACTATGTTCACTGGTATATTGGGGAGTTGTAATCCCAGGAGATCCAAGGGCATAGTTTTTGACAGCATCAGAGTAAAAAGTATACAGGTAGTCCTCGACTTATGACCATAATTGAACCCAACATTTCTCTTGCTAAGTGAGGCATTTATTAAATGAATTTTGCCCCATTGAATGACCTTTCTTGTCACAGTTGTTAAGTGAATCATTGCAGTTGTTAAATTTGTGACTCGGTTGTTAAGTGAATTTGGCTTCTCCATTTACTTTGCTTGTTAGAAGGTCACAAATGGTGATCACATGAACCGAGGACACTGCAACCATCATAAATGTGAGCCAGTTGCCAAGCATCTGAATTTTGATCACATGCTGCAATGGTCGTAAGTGTGAAAAATGGTCATAAGTCACTTTTTTCAGTGCCATTGTAACTTTGAACGGTCACTAAATGAACTGTTATAAGTTTTAGGATTTCCTTTATTTCTTTGGTCTGCTCCATTATGTTTCCTAATTTTATTTTTAATCTGCCCTTGTAATTTCTACTTCTACTTCTTAGTGTTGGTGCTATTTTAGTGAGTTATCAGCATCAGGAGGAACAAGGAGTGGCAAGAGTCACCAATGCTAATGGGCTTACCTACTTCTTGTATATTCTAGTCTATTTCCAAGTGAATTTGAGACCCAGGTTTCAGTGGGTTATGATTTGAAGCTGAATGTTTATTACAGTGCCTATCAAAAAAGCTGCAAGGAATGTTGTGGGAAAGGTGGCACCCCTTTAATGGGAATTAAAGTTTCTGAGATGGCATTCCTAGACTCAGAGGTCAGATAAGATAAGGAGCAGAATATTGCGCATGACATTATGTTCATAAATCCTCCATTCTTGCCAAAGGTGCTTTTTCAGGAGGCAACTGGACTTCCTTGTTTTTTTTCTTTTGAAGACGTTTAAAAGAATAGGATAGTGGGGATAGTGGGGAATGGAATCCTATCAGAGCTGAAGAAGCTTCTTGGATGAGAAGCGAAACGTCTTCAAAATTAAAAAACAAGAAAGTTCAGTTGCTTCCTGAAAAAGCACCTTTGGGACAACAGTGACCTGGATGACTGAGAATCTCTACATACTTTCCATTCTTGCAATAATTAATACAGAAGTACAGTAAGACATTCAAGTGTATTGAAAGACCAACTTCCTCTAGGCACGGAGGGAGGCATTTGGCCTATTGGACTAAACCTCGACAAGAAAGCCAGATGGTGAACTTTCAGGTAAATGCAACGGTCCAGATTTTCCTGAGAGGGTTCTTTATATGTATTGCTTCAACTCTGATAATCTCAACCAGCCTGACTGTAAGCTTGGAAGCTATGGAGATTTTAGTATTTAGCTAAATAATTTGATTGTCAGAATAAACTACTGCAAAATACAACAGTTGAACTAGAAAAGAAAAGACCCTCCATTAATTATAAAAGGAATCACAGAGACGAGCAACTATTAAGATATTCAAAGCATAGATAAGCTCCCAGGTCCTATATGTTTTGCAGTTGTGCATTTGCCAAAAACCCAATTCATATTTTAAAAAGAGGCCTGAGTGGCGCAGTAGACTAAGGCACTGATTAACATTCAGCTGCCTGCAATTACTGCAAGTTCTAATCTCACCAGGCTCAAGGTTGACTCAGCCTTCCATCCTTTCTAAAGTAGGTGAAATGAGGACCCAGATTGTGGGGACAATAAGCTGACTTTGTATAAATATACAAAAGTATGAAGGCTATTGCTTAACGCATTGTAAGCCGCCCTGAGTCTCTGGAGAAGGGCGGCATATAAATCAAATTAAAAAATAAAATAAAATATATATTTCAAAAGTCCCTTACTTCTTTTGAATCTCTAATTTATCTGCAAGATTTAAATATGTGTGACTACCTTATGGTAGTGTATGTTTGTATGTATGTTTGTCAAATTACTTAGTGACTTAAACTATTTTATTAGGATTCTTAGTGGCTATAATTCTTTATTTCAACACAGACTGGAAAATCCAGCTCCTAAAGGATATATGGCAGTGTAGTTTTTCAAGCCAGTGGTTGCTAACAATGAGGCTTGATAGAGCCGAAGCCGAAATAAAAAACACGCTCTATATGTAGGTAAGGAAGCCTCTGCCAGACTCCATGTTGAGGATTAGTAGAAAGCTGATCACCCAGGCAAATACCTGTTTGACCTCACATGATTAAATCCCTCTAGAGCTTTCTCTCAGTTTGTTTTAACATGTTACCCCTTACAGTAATAAAGAGAAAGGACAGTAATGTCCAATATAATTGAAGCAATCATACCTGTGTTATTTTTAAGAAATCAAGTTATGCATTTCTGCATTACCTTCTCGATAAATTTGTGAACTTTAATCTTACCATTCCACTCATATTCAATAAACTTAATCGAACAGAAGATAATTAGATCTACCTCTTCTAAAGGGATCGGTGCCTTGAGATCATTAGAACACCGTGACCTTTGCTTTGGTTGGGATCGCTGGCAAGGTCGAGCGTCTTAAATGTAATGACACCATCTCAGCTGGGGTCACAATGAATGTCTTGAGGCCTAAAATAACTTGAAATTGGAGATAACCTTTGCCTGCAGCCATATTAGCATTGGTGAGGAGGAAAGGCCGTTTGGATTTAATAAACAAGAAATGCAGAGGATTCCGTTCCAGTTAAATCTTTCGGTTGCTAGCCAGACCCTGTACTGTGGCTGGAGATGCAGAGGATAAATTTGTCACAGATCATTTAGCCAATGATAGTTACAAGCATTCTTATGCACTCTTGAATACTGCTCCACCATTTGCAATGAAGATTTCAATGATCATGAAGATGCTATAATCAGGTCAATGTAATGGATTTGCAACAGGGGTGGGTTCTACTTACCTTTACTACTGGTTCGCATTGGGATCATGCGCGCAGCATCCGGGGTGGTGGGCAGAGCCTCACGCCGGTTTTACTACTGGTTCTTGCGAATCTGTCCAAACCGGGGGCAACCCACCACTGATTTGCAAACAAGAGAAGTGTAGCATTTTATACAGAGTGAAGATAAGCCTTATTTTTTTCATTTTCCCAAAGGATGAATTGCAAATTAAGGAAATGTTGTTATGAATTCTGTAAAATATTGGTTTGTTGACACTTAACACCAAGCCATCATTATCATCTTCATTATCATTACCACTATTATCATCATATTACTTTGTGGGGTCCTTGGTGCTCTCTGAGCTTGGTTGTTTCCTTGCAGACATTTCATTACCCAACTAAGTAACATTATCAGTGCTAGAAGGGAGTGGGGTTTGTTCTCTATTTATATGCAAATAGCTTGCACTATCAGTGCTCCCTTCTAGCAATGATGATGTTACCTATTGGATGATGAACATCTGCAAGAAAACAACCAAGCTCAGAGAGCACCAAGGTCTCCACAGTTCAACCCTGAGCTACAGATACTCTCTTCTATTGGTATTATTATTGGGTTTTTTAAAATACATCATTGTATTACAGAATTTGCAAGATGTTGGCTTGGTTTATATTTAACACCAAGACATATATAATTTTTATTTCTGCCTTAGTGAGGTCTTGGGGATTAGCAATATATTTGCATCAGACTATTATGAATTATTTAACGAACTATGGTTGGAAGAAAAAACCTGGATATCTGTGAACTATGCAAAAAAATAAATAAATTTCCCTATTCTTGGAGAATCCTGGGATTCTATTTTTGATAGGATGAGGTAGGACTTTTACCAAGAGAAAACTGAGTGATATTGTAGAGAGTAAAGAAAATAACTTTAGCTGCGATATCAGGAACCATTGCCTAGACCAGTGATGGTGAACTTTTTAGACATCGAGTGTCTAAACTGCACGAATGGTGCACACACGCATGCACAGACGTGAATGCGTGGACATGTGCATGCACGGACATGAGCGCATGCGCAGCAGAGACCCAAAGGCTATCTGGCCAGCGGGAGGTGGGGCATCCCAACACCGGCAGTGCGGCAAGAGGTAATATTTTTTTCTTTTGTGAGCTTCTGTTTTGTCGTTTGCAGGGAAACAGAAACTCACGAAAGAAATGCCACGGAGATCTGACCTGGGGCGATGGCATGCGTGCCAGCAGAGAGGACTCTGTTTGTCACCTCTGGCACGCATTCCATAAGTTCGCCATCACGGGCCTAGACATCCGGAGCTGAAACGGTTTTAAGCCAAAATAATAAAATATCATTTGAAAGTGTTTTAAGCAGACCTCTTCTTAATTCATTGAACAATAAGAAGGAGGAAGAGGTAAAGCACAATCAGACTTGCAAGATTCTGTTATTATAGTCGATCTCAATAACAATAGTTTAGTCTTTCTGTGTTGGCCTAGGTAGTGGAGCCAGCAGATATATCTAACCTTTCCTAGCACAATGGAGATGACAAATGAGTTCTTTGTATTGAGTTTCTGTTTGCTTTCTGGAGAGACATCCAAAAGTGTCCATATGTCTCCGAACCAAAGATCTCAAGAAAATAAATTAAAATATATACATGGAATATTTTCCGGTAAATATGAGGGGCTCCCTTTTGATCATAGCAGCAACCACATTGTCTCCTAGTTTACCCTCCATTTTGTTTCTTTTCAGGGGGGCACAGTAATCGGAAGTGCTAGGTGCATGGACTTCCGCAAGCGGGAAGGACGCCTGAAAGCTGCTTGCAACCTGGTAAAGAGAGGAATAACCAACCTATGTGTGATTGGTGGTGATGGAAGTTTGACTGGAGCGGACACTTTCCGAGCAGAATGGAGCAATTTGCTACAGGAGCTGGTTAAGACAGGTACCACAGTTACGCAAAGGCAAGTTAAGAACTGCGGTCAAAAGTAAATACAGATCAGATTCAAAAATGTGACCTCCCTGCTGCAATTGGATCAATATTTTTTTTTCTTGCTTGATCCACTTAGTTGCAAATTTGAACATCATTGCCTTTGCCTCGCTGATTCACAAGCCCTCTTTAAATCGTGATTTAAAGCTCTCACTTCCGCTCTCTGATGGGAAGGTAAAAGTTTTACTGACCCAATCTGATGTGGTGGGCCAAGGGATAGGCAGTGGCTAGAACCAAAGTCTCAGTAAGGCAGATTAGGAATATTCTCCCAAATTTCCCTGCCCTGATTGTGAATAGTAAAACTTAGCAGAGATGCAGATTCAAAATGCAAGAGTTCACATAACAATCTCTTAGGTATAATTTAAGCCAAATATCTCTTTTCCCGGAGTTGCGCTGTGAGCCCCAGGAAAAAACGCAGTTGCCTTATATGCCTTATAATGTTTCCAACACATTATGCAGGCACCGCTGTCTCTGAATCCCATTTTGCTCTACAAATTCACATTTCTGCATCTCTGAAGGGTTCCCACTAGAGCCACAGTTTGTGTGCTGTGTTATATTCCAAAACTATGTGCTTTATTGCAATTCTGAGAAAGCCAACAGTGTCTTTCCATATCTTTATATCTGTGTGTGTTCCTCTGTAATTCAGTTCCTGAGCCAAATTTTTCTCCTTTGTAGCAACTCTTAGTGTAAAACAACCAGGCTAAAATGTTGTTTTTCCAAGACCTGGCCTACAGAGGTTTTTCATCCCCTCGCCCCCCCAATGAAGAATGAACTGCAACAGTGACATTATTATAATTTCTGCTGATATTAATTGGCTCTCCGTTCTCTTTAAGGGGGCATCACATTAGACGAAGCCAAAAACTCCAGCTACCTGAACATTGTTGGCATGGTTGGTTCTATTGACAATGATTTTTGCGGGACTGACATGACCATTGGTACAGATTCTGCTCTCCACAGGATAATGGAGATAGTGGATGCCATCACCACCACTGCTCAAAGGTAAAGCCCGTAGATACTGTATTCCACCATTTTGTAATGTTCCTCAAGAAACTTGGCAATATGGCATTTGGGCAGGAATTCAAGTATGAAAGGGCGGGAAAGAACCAGAATCAAACCAACTATGAGAAACAGAAACTTTTTTCTCTTTGCTATGCAACAGAAAAGTAAACAAGGCCAGAAAGGAAAAATAGGCAGAAAATAATATTAATATCTAACTGTCCTATTATAGGCTGAAGATGCACATGCCAACCTGATTGACAAATAGTTTATTATAGAATAGCAAGCAGTCATAAAAAAAAGTAAACAGCACATTGGATCAAGAATCAGTCAAAATGTGCAAATCACAGAAGTGGAATTTTTCTTTTTAATTTTCTGCAGAAACTACCTACTTCTATTCCTGCTTTGAATATATAACTACTGCAAATAAATGTGTTTTATGATCACTGTCAGTGTTTTTACTTTGGTTTTATCTTACAGCCATCAGAGGACATTTGTGCTGGAAGTGATGGGACGTCACTGTGGGTAGGAAATTGTTAAACTGAGATTGGTTTCATGTGGAAAAGATTGTCCTAAAACTATTAAATCATGATTACTAACATATGAATAATGGTTGCGAGAATGGTCTAGACTTCTTGGTCCTACCTCCCTGAGTTCTAGTATTAATTCCTCCAACTTGGAATGAGAAGATAATTGGAATATCTTCCTTCAGTTTTAGATTAAAAGGTAAAGGTAAAGGTTCCCCTCGCACATATGTGCTAGTCCTGACTCTAGGGGGCAGTGCTCATCTTCGTTTCAAAGCCAAAGAGCCAGCGCTGTCCGAAGATGTCTCCGTGATCATGTGGCTGGCATGACTAAATGCCAAAGGTACATGGAACGCTGTTACCTTCCCACCAAAGGTGGTCCCTATTTTTCCACTTGTGTTTTTTACATGCTTTCGAACTGCTAGGTTGGCAGAAGCTGGGACAAGTAACGGGAGCTCACCCTGTTACATGGCACTAAGGATTCGAACCGCTGAATTGCTGACCTTTCGATCGACAAGCTCAGCATCTTAGCCACTGAGCCACCGCGTCCCTTAGTTTTAGATTGGGGGGGATCACCAAAGGGTAAATGTGTTTAAACTTGACTACAGTTATTACAATCAAGGCAGTTTTATAAATTATTATTTTGAGGCAAGGTTGTTTCCACTAATTATAGTTAAGGCTATTCACATTTTTTCTGGATTCAGGCAAACATGAAAACTTAACTTTATCAAAAATAGAACTGAAAGTTTGCGAAGAACATTGAAAGAGGAATGGGTCAGCCCAACACTTGGGTATTGAAAGCAGAAGGCTGTCAGTTTTCTCTGGAGAAGATAAGAAGTACTATATTTTTTGCCAAGTCTTGCTTTCGTGTGCAATTCAAGAGTAGATAACCTGTTGTTTTCCAAATATTATTAAATAAACCTAGGCATCTCTCAACATTGGTCTTTCTAACCACAGCTGCTAAGAACAGCACCCCAGCAATCTCTGGGAGACCACAGCTTTGAATCCAGCTAGTTTTTTTTGTTTTTTTTTTAGATAGCACCTTCCTCTCTTGGAGTTTAAGTTGCTAATTAAATTCTTGCACAATGGTGGTAACAGCTCACATTCCACTTCTTTTCACTCCTCTCCTAGTTATCTAGCCCTTATCACAGCGTTGGCAAGTGGTGCAGACTGGGTTTTCATTCCAGAATCCCCACCAGAAGATGGCTGGGAGGATCACTTGTGCAGGAGGCTAACCGAGGTAATCAAAATACGAAACATCCAAATTTGAAAACTGGTGACTAATCACCAAAGCAGTGGAAATAGCAATAGAATTTCCTTCTTAGTAAGTATAGGCAATGAGAAGGAAGGACTCACTGGAGAAGAGCCTAATGCTGGGAAAGATTGAGGGCAAAAGAAGAAGGGGACAACAGAGAACAAGGTGGCTGGATGGAGTCACTGAAGCAGTAGGCATGAGCTTAAATGGACTCCAGAATGATGGTAGAGGACAGGAAAATCTGGAGGAATGTTGTCCATGGGGTCGTGATGGGTCGGACACGACTTCGCAACTAACCACAACAAAAGTATAGGTATACCTTGGAGATATTTGGTTTCAGACTACCGCAATAAAGCAAATATTGCAACAAAGAGAGTAAAAAAAAAAAAGGGGGTTTCCCGAAGTTATACAGCGTGTACACTGGGTCTCACAATCAAAATCTCCACTTAAATTTAACCTCATTATATTTTTAAAATTCTAGCAAAATGAAAAAAAAATAATAAGAGGAAAGAAACATGTCTCACAAATTTCATTTGACCTTCTTTAAAGATTCCCTTTAAAATAAGCTATACTATGACTTCTTTCAAGCTATGATTATAAAACAAACAAACAATGCTGATTTAATTCTGTGTGTAAAAGTAATCTGTGCCTCTACTAGTCAGGTGGACATAATAATGAGTTTTATCAAAGTCACTGGGGTATTGAAGGGAATTCCAAAGATAGCTCTTTCCTGTCTTTGTCTCAACAAGGTCTTCTGCAGGCTGATAGATCCAATTTCTCCAAACCTAAGACTGAATCCCATTTTTAAATCGATCTGTTTTCCTTTGTTTTCTTGCAGACAAGAACTCGAGGCTCAAGGCTGAACATCATTATTGTGGCTGAAGGAGCAATTGATAGACATGGCAAACCCATCACTTCTGAAGACATTAAGAGTGTGAGTGACTCAGGGCTGTTTGTGATTGACTCATTCCTTGCCTAACACTGCCATAGGAGCCAAAATAAAACTATGTGGGAAGTCAACTGTGTGAAATCTTAAGCTTCGGGGCAATTAAAAGATCCAGTTCAGACCAGTGGTGGGATTCAAAAAATTTTACTACCAGTTTTGTGGGCGTGGCTTGGTGGGCATGGCATGGCTTGGTGGGTGTGCCAGGGGAAGGATACTGTAAAATCTCCATTCCTTCCCCACTCCAGGGGAAGGTTACTGCAAAATCCCCATTTCCTCCCGATCAGCTGGGGCTTGGGAGGCAGAAAATAGATGGGGGCAGGGCCAGTCAGAGGTAGTATTTACCGGTTCTCCGAACTAGTCAAAATTTCCGCTACCGGTTCTCCAGAACTAGTCAGAACCTGCTGAATACCACCTCTGGTTCAGACCAACAGGCAAATTAAGTGAAATTTTAACTAGCTTCTGCTATTATAAGATGCGTTTTAGAGAGTGTAAGATCTAGTATTTGAATGCTTCCCCCTCAATTCCAAAATTCTTAGCAAACCAAGAAAGTTTTCATTCTTGTTTTTCTCTCCTTTTCCTCCATGTTTCCCACCTGGGGAATTCATTGCAGGTGAAATATAGTTGACTAAGTCATTGGGATTTCCAAATGTTAAGGGTCTGTGGACACATTTCATGGGAGCTGTTACAAAATGGCTCCAATGGAAGTTCTAATCACTGAAGACAAGTCAATTATTCCTTCCCCCCCTCAATAAATATAAGCCTGGGCCTAAAATAGAATTTGCAGAAGAAGAAAAAGAGAATGATGTTTAAGAAGCAGACAAACACACAGCTTCCAGGTAGCTTTCCAACCTTGCCACAGCTGTACATGCATCCACAAGCAAATCGGGCAGTATCCCTTTATTCTTCTTCTTCTCAATGCAGATACTCCCCATAACCCAACTCTCTTTCTTCCCAGAAGGCATATAAGGATTAACATTAGGATTATCTTGGATATGATAGAATATTATGAAGTCCACAATGAAAAACAGATGGCGCTGATTTTTATCGATGTGCAAAAAGCATTCAACAGTGTTAAATGGGACTTCATATTAGAACAATTAAAATATATGGATTTTGGGGAAAAATTTACAAAGATGTTTAAAACAATCTACTCCAGACAAGAAGGCAGAGTGGTGATAAATGGGGAAACGACAAAGAACTTTTTAATCCAAAAAGGCACAAGGCAAGGTTGTCCGCTATCACCACTGCTCTTTATTTTATCACTAGAGGCTTTAATTAGAACAATTAGAGAAAACAAACAAATCAAAGGTTTAAAAGTAAGAAAAGGAAGTTTTAAGGTACAGGTATTTGCCGACGACTTTGTATTCATTATTGAAGAGCCTGTACATATCTGGTCTTAGGCTGATGGAAGTGCTGGAGGACTATGGGGAAGTAGCAGACCTAAAAATAAACAAAGATAAAACAAAAATGATAGTTAAAAATATGATTGAAGAGCAAAAAAAAAAAGAATTGGAAGGAAAAATAAATATTCAGACTATGAAAAAAGATATTTGGGAATTCAATTGACAGCGAGATGCATCACACTTAAAGAAGATAATTATGACAAATTAATGATGCAAATTGGGTCTGATTTGGAAAAATGGGGAAAATCACAGTTATCTCTAATGGGCAGGATAGCCACCATCAAAATGAATGTCCTTCGGAAAATGTTGTTTTTATTTCAATGCATACCAATTCGGCTCATAACCCAACTCTCTTGAACACATGCAACTGCAATCAGCCTGTCCAAAAGACTTTAAAATCTTGAGAGCTAGAAACTTGATTTGAGGGGAAGAAGGTTGAGATTCGCATGATTCCAGGGGCTGCATTCCACTTTTGATGCATTAATTGTGGAATTTTGTCAAAAACTCCAATTGTTGTATTTCTCTTCCTTCTCCAGCTCGTTGTGAAACACCTGGGTTTTGATACAAGGGTCACCATCCTAGGACATGTCCAACGTGGTGGGACCCCCTCTGCCTTTGATCGTGTTCTGGTAATCATCATCATTATCATCATCATCATCTGTTTTAAATGTGTTTTCCCAATGCTGTATTTATTACGTTTTGGAACACAAAGCAGGCATTTAAGCTTCTTAGTCCTTTTGATTCTTGTACTCAGAGGCTGCTAAATTTCCGGCATAAATTTTTCAGGCGATGAGAAAATGAGCATTTCCAAAATACGTAGGAAAGATCATTCAGGGCTGTAAAACAGTGGGGCCAAAAAGAGGAAGGAACTGTGATCTTTCTAGGACAGTGATGGTAAAACTTTTGGATTCAGCATATCAAAATTTCAGAAAAAGCCTAACTTCGTTGGTGTGTCACCATCACCCCGAAGAAAAAGGAAACAATTCTCTATCTGCCCCCACCCCGTCTGCCCATCTAGACTACCCTAATTAGCAGCACTTAGCAGCAATGCCAAGGGTCGGCCTTGAGGTTCAGGCCCAGGCCTCGACTTCAGCCCTAGCCCCACTGCTGCCACTCAAACAGGCCCCCTCATGCCATTCCCTAAGGCAGGCGCACCTTCTGGAATGGCGCAAGTGCCCCCATGGCCCAGCACTCCCCTGAATCTGCTGTGTGTGTCCTCACACACAGCCTTACCTGAGGCTGTTCTGAGTCTCATGGGGCCTTCATTCTTGAAGCAGCTTTGACCTTGTGCAGCTTCCACAACCCACATGAAAGGATGCCCAGTTGTAAGGCAATTTTTGGAGGCTCAGGAGGCCATACAAGGTCATGGCCTCTCTCCCACAACATCCAGAGGCCCTGTAAGAGCACACCCTGTTCTTGCTCAGCCTCCTGAGTCTCTGAAAATCATGCAAGAATGGGGCATGCTTTCTTGGATAGTTGTTGGGTGTTGTTGAATGCTAACTGTCACCCACAGTAATGTGGCATGTCACCTTTAACACGCCTGTCATAAGTTTGCCATCATAGGAAATGTCTTCATAGTTACTGAAAAACCACACTGTGTATACTCAAGCGCTCAGTCTTATTTATAATCTTATATTTCATGCTTGAATTTGGCACTGAACATGAGTTCAGCTGCATCTTCCTAAAATGTAATGAATTAACAACAAAAAAACCCACTTCCTGGGGGAAAAGGGCTGTGAGGTTGATTTCTTTTCCTTTCTTCCTTTTTGGGGTGTGAAAACAATCTCAGTTTGGGAAGTGCAGGGCTATAGGATATAATTATATATAGTATAATATCTAAGTAATCTTATTTTCCATTCTACCATTGAAGTTGCAGGTTCCGGGGCGGGTGGGGGTGTGTGTTTCTAACAAAACACAACCACAGTCCTACATCTTAAACAAATACAGGCTTTGGTGTGACAGCCTGAGTTGTTTGCTTGAGGAACCGCAGTGACTTAATAAAGCAATGAAAAGTACTGGAGTAAGCAGGGGAAGGCCTCTCCTGAGGCGATTCCGTCATTTAGATGTGGCTGTGGACAATTATGAGATAACCTGGGATGAAAATCTGGGGGAAATCCCAATTTCCCTAATATATATTTAAAGAAAACGCCCCCCCCCCTTTTTTTTAATCTCATAGGGAAGCAGGATGGGTGTGGAAGCTGTTATGGCTTTGATGGAAGGAACTCCAGATACCCCAGCATGTGTTGTCAGTTTGTCTGGTAATCAAGCCATCCGCCTTCCTCTTATGGAGTGTGTTCAAGTGGTAAGCATTTATCTCACTAACCTGTGAGATATTATTTTACCTTCATTCACAGATGGGTAGGGTCTATTCAGTGGTGGGTTTCAAATTTTTTTACTACCAGTTCTGTGGGTGTGGCTTGGTGGGCGTGGTGTGGCTTGGTGGGCGTGACAGGGGAAGGATGCTGTAAAATCTCCATTCCCACCCCGCTCCAGAGGAAGGATACGGTAAAATCTCCATTCCCTCTCCAATCCAGGGGAAGGATACTGCAAAATCCCCATTTCCTCCCGATCAGCTGGGACTTGGGAGGCAGAGAATAGATAGGGGCGGGGCCAGTCAGAATTTTTACTACCGGTTCTCCAAACTACTCAAAATTTCCGCTACCGGTTCTCTAGAACTGGTCAGAACCTGCTGAAACCCACCTCTGGTTCTATTGTTTTAACAAACCCTTTCTCTTTCTGAACAATTGCAGTTTCTCCAAAAACAGTAGCTTCTAATGTACTGTATATACTCGAGCATAAGCCTAGTTTTTCAGCACATTTTTAATACTGAAAAATGTCCCCCTCGGCTTATATTTGAGTGAAGAAAAGATTGCCTTTTTTCTTGCAACCTGTTTTGGCTTCCAGGGGCTGCAGGGAGGCTTGCTAAGGCCAAAAAGAAAGAGAGAGAAGAAAGAAAGAAAGAAAGAGGGGAAAAAAAGAAAGGGAGAGAGAGAGAGAGAGAGAGAGAGAATGCAGGTATCTCTTAATAGAGGCTTGAACTTGCCTGAAATTAGATCAAGCCCTACATCACTTAACCTAATGTATCAGATTAAATTGTTATTGAATTATTTTTGATATATATACTACATTCTCTTGTGTAATTTAGTTATAGTATAGTTTACACTATGCACTTACAGAGCTAGTTTACTGTTTTTCTTTGAAATCAATATTCAAAAACATTTAACCTACTGATGCCTCAATTAATGTAATTTTATTGGTATCTATTTTTATTTTGAAATTTACCAGTAGCTGCTGCATTTCCCACCCTAGGCTTATACTCGAGTCAAAAAGTTTTCCCAGTTTTTTGTGGTAAAATTAGGTTCCTCGGCTTATATTCAGGTCGACTTATACTCGAGTATATACGGTACTTGGAAGAAAGCCCTAGGCCAGTGATGGCGAACCTTTTTGGCACTGAGTGCCCAAACTGGAACATGCATGTGCATATGCATGTGCATGTGCCAGAACACTGAAAACCTGGCCGGTGCACATTAGCTGACCGGCCAGCTGGTCTTTGGGTTTCCGGCATGTGCATGCGCACTGGCCAGCTGGTCTTCGCGCACGCCAGAGCACCGGAAACCCAAAGACCAGCTGGCTGGTGTGCGCATGCCTGTTTTTGGCCGTTTTCCAAAAAACGTTTTCCATAATCAGCACAATCTTTACCAGCCTTCAAAAAGCCACATTAAAGAAAGCTAGAAAAAATTGTTTCCAGAAAACCATCATCAACGTTATTATCAAGTAGTGGAAGAGCAACAAAACAATATATCTCTTATAACATTCAACAGAACCTGAAGTTTTCCTTCTTTGATAACTTTATTGTCATTGTACGTGTATACACAGTATACCCATACAACGAAATTCACTTAACACCCAAAGACCAGGTTCAACACACATAACAATCCCCAAGCACACTCCCACCCACCACAGTTCTCCACCACTAAACCACCCAAACATCCACACAACAGACCAAGTAATACTGTAAACTACTTGTGCCTGAACGTGCAGAACACTCACTAAAAAATACACAAACAAATTAATTAAAAAATACCGGTCTCTGGAGCGTCGAGCTGCTGCATATACATGCGCCGCCATGTTATAGCAGTTATCAATACTAAATCCCATTGCATATAGGATTAACAACAACAATTTAATAGCATCTGTTGTTTTGCACTTTGACTGCGTGTAATTTTCAAATATGGGTAGGCCTTGATTAATGACCACTCATTCAATGACCATTTATGAAGGTGCTGAAATAGTGGTACTTAATAACCAATCACTGAAGTTGTGTCCTAAGCAATCACATGATGGTGATTCCAGCATTTGGCAACTAGCTTCCACTTAGAATGGTCGCAGTATCCCATGGTCACATAATCACCATTCGCAACCTTCCTTGCTGTCTTCCCACAAGCAAAATCAATGGGGAAGTTGGTAGGGGAGGTCGCAGGTCATTCTGGTAAGGTGCTCGCATCTTCCCCCACTCTGCAGAAGCTATCCCCTAGCCCAGCTGTGCCACCTCATTGGTCATCCTTCTGTAAGGTCCCAAAATACACTTGAGTCACCAGAATGCCAAAGAGAGAGAGACTCAAGATGAGGCTTGCAAAAAGAAGCAGATTTTATTTATGGCCAAAAACAAAATACTGGGTGGAATATATCCAGAACATACAATGCATGTGAGGAGATAGCCACACCTTGGGGAAGAGATGGCATCCTTTTTATATCCTCAGAGACATCAGCTTAGTACCCAATTCTGGCCTCCTAGTTTAGGTTTGTGTATTCCTTGTTGCCCTGCAAAGGAATAGAAACCTCCCAATTAGCGTTATCTCTTCCTTGAGCTTTCTTTTGTTTTCCCAATTGCTCATTTGGCCTCCTGGGCTGCAGGGAACAGATCAAAGGTGTAAGTTAGGGCTGAAGTGTAAATTATCTCCCTGATGATGTCTGCGGTTCCAACTGAGATAGGTACCATGCTCTTAGATGGCACGAGAAAAACAGGAAGAAGATTAATATGGGTTCAGATCAAATGACAGGAACATATGTTTGACAAATACCAGATACATTACAGAGGCCTAATAACAGAATATGTTTGTTACAGGAGATGCAAATATAAAGGCATAATATATGTGATACAAATACAAAGGCATATTTGTGTTAGAGGTATAAAGGTACAATATATGTATGTTATACAAATACAAAGGCTATATATGTATTACAGGAATCTAATGGTTACAGAATAACAAGTTTCTACTAATTCTAGTATACCAGTATATTATATTCTAGTATTATTTATTATATCCTTATTACTGTTTCCCTTCACTTCCTATTCGAATGTAGTTGCACCCTTCCCTGCCCGGTACTTGCTGGCCTGCTTATCAACCACCTGGGATTTGTGACCTCATGCTATTGACTTGTGGGAAGCAGGCAGGAAGTTGAAAGGAAGTCCTCATTTAATGACCCGTGAACCTCACTAACAACAATAGGAATGCTGGGATTGCTGTCTCTTAAGTGGTGTGATGGGGTGCAGTCACGTGATGTCACTCTTTACAACCACATTGCTTAGTGATGAAAATTCTGGTCCCAATTAACATCATTAAGCGAGGACTGTCTGCAGTTGTGCCACCACCAAGAGAGGCACATCTGTCTCTAAAAATACAAATATTCTCTTTGTCAGCCTCTATGATGCTTGCTTGCTATCGACTGCCATAGTAATGGGACTGGGGGTGAGGAAGGTATAGGTCCGTGATGGAGAATCTATGGCACGGGTGCCACAGGTGGCACGCGGAGCCATATCGGTGGGCACGCGAGCTCAGCTCCGACACGCATGCGTGTGCCAGCCAGCTGATTTTCGGGCCTTCTGGGCCCACCAGAAGTCAGGAAACACACTGTTTCTGGCCTCCGGAGGACCTCTGGGGGGGTGGGGAAGGCTGTTTTTGCCCTCCCCAGGCTCCTAGAAAGGCTCTGGAGCCTGGGGAGAACAAAAAACGGGCCTACTGGGCCCACCGTGCCATCACGTGCCAAAAGCGGGGGGAGCACGGGGGGGGCGGGGCGCATAGAATTATGGATGTGGGCACGCGTGCGTGTGACCCCACCGCACTCCCCCCACTTTTGGCACGCGATGGCAAAAAGGTTAGCCATCACTGGTATAGGTATTTGGGTGGGGAAGCAAGCTGGTGGAGATGTCTCGTGATGTGACCGAAAAGGGAGGGATGCTCTCATCGTCAGCTGAATGGAATTGTTGATAGCCAGTCAAGGTCAACCGTTCTGGCATACCAGATGGATGGGGACATCTGAAGATGCACCCCATATGACACCATGGGGGGCTGGGGATTGGACTTTCAGCCAGGGTCCTTGGGGGGAAGGATTTGGGAATACTCTCAATATGTAATTTTCATGCCTTTGGCCTCAGATCTTGCTTTTCTTTTGTTGCTATCAGTTCATACCCAGTAAAAGTACCTTTCTCTACAAACATGGAGTTGGGGTTTTTCTTTCTTGAGTTTTGAACGGAGGCACACCTGACATTCCTCTTCCAAATTTCTTGTTTGGGTAAATGATGGAATAATTAACAGGCAGTGGGCAAGCTCTGTGTGTAAGAATCAGGTAACCGTTTCCACTTCTTTCAACAGACCAAAGATGTCACAACGGCAATGACTGAAGGACGGTTCGATGATGCTCTCAAACTCAGAGGAAGGTGAGGCTCAGTCTAAACAGAAAGGAAGGAAGAAGGAGAAAACAAAAGATGGTAAAGAGAAAGGGACAACAAGGAGGAAGAAACAGGAGGGATGGCTCAATTTATTTTAGATTTGGTCCTGCCTTTCTCCGACATGTCTCATAGAGACTATCCTAAGGCAATGCTACCGTCACAAGATATCTGGAGCACTTTCTTTATGCACAGAGCTACGTTTATATTTCAGATTAACCGTGAAGAGTAAAATTTCAAACCCCTCTTCCTGATTTCCTGGTGCCTTCATGGATATATCTCTGTAGTTTCATGTGGTGTCCATGCAGCCACCAGGATTTACTGTTGTCTTTTCAGGGATATTTGTCAACCTTTCAGTGTAGCCTTGTTGGTCTTGTTGGTTCCATGACCAAGACTGATCCAGGCGTTTCCCCACCCAAAGGAAAGTTCAAGTCCCTGCCCGACACCCACATGACCATCACATGGTCCAATCAACTGGAGATGCTTCCCAGTTCCAGCCGTCCAGGTGCAGGGCAAGATGTCCTTGACTTTCTGAGAAAGGAATCTTATTATGACTATATATCACCCTGGCTCGGGGGTGAAATGCTCCCGGTTCGGACCGGATCGCCCGATCCGGTAGCGATGGTGGCGGGTGGTTCGGAGAACCGATAGCAAAAATCCCTGCCCCCTCCCCATGCCCAGCTGAGCCGTGCAATCATCAGAGGCTTTTTTTTTCTTTTAAAAGCATTTTTTCTACAACCTGTTCGGCTGAAGAGGTTGTAAAAAAAAAATGCTTTTAAACGGCTCTGACAATCCCAGCTGAGTTGCCTGATTGTCAGAGGCTTTTTTTTTAACTTTTAAAAGCATTTTTTCTACAACCTCTTCGGTTGAAGAGATTGTAAAAAAACGCTTTTAAAAGGTAAAAAAAAGCTTCTGACGATCACAGCTGATCTGCGCGATTGTCAGAGGCTTTTTTTACTTTTAAAAGCAATGCTTTTAAAAGTAAAAAAAGATATTGCACTCCACAGCTCATCACCCCCCCCTCGCGCGCTGTTCTACTTACCATATGCCTCCTTTTGGCCTGCACTGTGCGTGCGCACCTCACATTTGGTGCATGGTGCGCACTGCACATGCGCAGCCAGCGAACTGGTAGTAAACCGGTTCAGATTTCAGCACTGCCCTGGCTCCATACAATACCCCCTCCCAGTTTCCCACAGTAATAAATGTAGCAGGCCTAAAGATCCAACGAAAAAGATGGCTTCTAGGCCTGACAGGCCGCCCCCCTCCCAATCAAAAAAGTGTGTCCTGAAACGAGAGTAGCATAGCGGTTTCAACCACCCTGTTTGCTTTTTGAGATCAGCTAAATTTGGCTACATTCCATTCCCAATCCTTGTGTGTGTAAATGGGGAAACAACAATGAGCATTTTTATCATTCTTTCAAATGTTCTTTCAGCTGCAAAGCTCATGGCAGATAAAATATCTATCATAATTTTCTTGTTGTCCACAGGAGTTTTATGAATAACTGGAATGTGTACAAGGTTTTGGCCCACGTGCGTCCACCCTCAGCCAAGGTAATGGTTGGGATGGCATGCCAGAGATGGCGGTTAGAAAGATTGGATGATGTATAAATCCTTTCTCTGCCTGAGAATCTGGAAAACTGCTCCTAGTGTGAGAAAAAAAGTAATACTGTGTTTTCCCAAAAATAAGACCCTGTATTATATTTTTTGAACCCCGAAATAAGTTCTTGGCCTTATTTTCGGGAATGTCTTACTATTTTGGGGTACGTTGAACAAGATGGGGCTCCTCTTACCATCTTACCTGATTTCCAGTTCTGTCTCCCTAACCCTAACCAAAATAAATGGCGGGGACCAGCTGCGCATACATTTAAATATTTTTGGAGAGGGCTTATTTTCAGCGAGGGCTTATTTTTTGGGAGGGGGGGCTTATTTTAGCCTGATTGGGCTTATTATCAGGGGATGTCTTATTTTCAGGGAAACAGGGTAGCAATAGCACTTAGACATATACAGCTTCACAGTGCTTTTACAGCCCTCTCTAAGCAGTTTACAGAGTCAGCATACAGCCCCCATCTGGGTCCTCATTTTACCGACCTCATAAGGAGGGAAGGCTGAGTCAACCTTGAGCCAAGCAGGATCGCATTGCTGGCAGTCGGCAGAGTTAGCCTGCAATACTGCATTCTAACCACTGCACCACCACAGCTCATATATATGATCTAGAATAAAGCTGGGGTTCTAGAAAACGGGTTTTCATATTTCCTTTTGAGTATGAAATGCCCTGTTTAGAATGGCTGAATATGCGCCCATTTACTTGGTATTTGGATGGAAGATAGAAATGGAGAGATAGAACCCTTTCCCGCTCTATTCCCTCCACTTCCTGTTTGACAGAGTGATATACCATGCTATGAGGAAACATAGGTGTCTGCTGCCCCCCTCTGGGAGGTTGGACAACTGCAGCCATTCCCAACTGATATTAAAATTTGATTCTAAACTGAGCAGTCTGGCTGAGTCTTTGTGGCCTTCAGGTTAGTTCCTTCAAAGAAATCCAAGACCATCAGTATTTTGAAGGGGGGGGGGCGGGAAAATATGTGCATATATATATTGGAAGCCCATTTCTGACTTTTTTAAGCCTGAACCTTTTTTTTTTCCTTCCAGAGTGGCTACAATTTGGCAGTGATGAATGTAGGTGCACCAGCCGCAGGCATGAATGCAGCTGTGAGATCCACCGTCAGAATTGGCTTGATCCATGGGCATAGGATGCTGGCTGTGCATGATGGGTTTGAGGGCCTTGCTGAAGGAAAGGTAATTCACTTAACCTGCCCATCCATTTCTCTTAGAATGGAGTGTACAACCTGTGAGTCACTTGTGATTCTCAGATTTTTTTTGCTTTGCAACTCTGAAACATCCCCCAATCCAGTGGTGAAATGCAATTTTTTTTTACTACCGGTTTTGTGGGCATGGCTTGGTGGGCGTGGCAGGGGAAGGATACTGCAAAATCTCCATTCTCACCCCACTCTGGGGCCAGCCAGAGATGGTATTTGTCAGTTATCTGAACTACTCAAAATTTCCGCTACCGGTTCTCCAGAACCTGTTAGATTTCACCCCTGCCCCAATGGGTAGCAGAATGGCCAATTTTCAGCATCACCATTTTTTAATTATGTCCCCCCCCCAAAAAAAAGAGTAGAAAACACATATTTATAGTCTTAAAACATCCCAACCCCTTCCAAGGGACAAAAATGGGACATTTCGCCTTAGGATCAAATAAGCTAAAAATCAGTTTCCATCAAAAAGCCAAGGAAGTTTGTTCCTTTCTTAAAGCATTCTTTTTTAAAAACATATTTTTGTTAAAAGAAAAATTTCCGTAAGAATTTAAAATAATTATGGAAACATAAAAAAAAGTTAAAAAAAAGAAAGTAATATGAAAGAATAAAAAAACTCTAAATAACAAAAAAAGAGAGGAAAAAATAGAATAGAATAACAGAGTTGGAAGGGACCTTGGAGATCTTCTAGTCCAATTTCAGCTCAGGCAGGAAACCCTATAGGTTGCTTCTCTCCCTGGTTAGTTTCCATCCATTGCTTCTTGTCTTGCCCTCAGGTGCTTTGGAGAATAGCTTGTCTCCCTCTTCTTTGTGGCAACCCCTGAGATATCACTAAAGAAACACCTACCATTCACTAAAGAAATACCTACCAATCTTTTTGCAGCAGTTAGAAGCACAGTAATTATCATTTCATCCTCCCAAAGAACTAATCGTAGGTATCTTCCTATAAATTCACCTTTTTAATCAATAAATTTCCAAATCACCAATTTATATTTCTCATTTTTAGCAAAAAGTCCACAAAGGATTTCCAGTTTTTTATAAATTGTTTATAAATTACTGTTCCGCCTTCAATCAGAAAAGTCACTTTAGCCATTTCTGCAAAGTCTGCCATCTTCACAATCCATTCCTCCATTATGGATCTTTCTGTATTCCATATTTGTGCATATAATAGCCTCGCTGAAGTTTCCATGTATAAAACTAATCATCCATAAGCCTTTTCTAGTTGACTGGCTGCAAGTCCTACTAAGAAAAAATCCAGTTTCACCTAAATATTAATTTTGAAATACTCTCACCAATACTGCATCACCATATGAACTGTATTTATGTCCAATATCTTTTAGCTTTTTCACAAGTCCATCATGTGTCTTAAAACATTCCTTCTTCTGTACACCATTGTGTGGCTATTGCAGGGCTGGGTTCTACTTATCTTTACTACCGGTTCGCAACAGGGCTGGGCATGCACGCTCACTTTGCTCGTGCGCGCACATGCTCTTCTGCGCAAGCAGAGAAATGTTTTGATGACATCAGGGTCAGTGGGTGGAGCCTCCCGCCAATTTTACTACCGGTTCTATAGAACCGGTGCGAATCGGGGGCAGCCCACCACTGGGCTATTGAGCAGAAGATCTAATAATTGTGTTGCTGAGCTATGAAATTCTTCCCCACCCTGCTTTCTTTTTTCAGATTGAAGAAATAGGATGGGCAGGAGTTGGTGGTTGGACTGGAAAAGGCGGCTCAAACCTTGGAACAAAAAGGTATTATGAGGGGACAGAGGCTTCAGAATAATTAAACATATTTAAAAATAAATCAACATGTTGAAATGGTTTCTTCTGATATACTGTAAATTGGAGCACATATTGCTAAAAGGCCCAAATTTAAAAGAGAGTCAAAAGAGAGATAATGTGGTAAGATAAGGAGTGTGGCGTATCTCAGGTGGGAGAGGAAAATCCAGCACAGACTTCTTACAAATATCTCTCCTCTCAGCAACTGAAAATCCTGCTTGAATTTGAGCAGATTTTCAGCTCCTAAGTGGAACCTCCCAACGCCTCCCCTTTTCTGAGGCACCGATGCTTCTTACCTGGGACTCTGTCCACTTAACGACCTATGAGATCCCTTAACAACCACACCCAGGAGCACCAGGATAGCAATCATTGAGTAAAGCAGTAATGTGGTTTCATTTATTGACCACTTTGTTTAACAACCAAGATTCCAGCCCCAATTGTGATGGTAAGTCAAGGACTACTGTGTTTACCTGAAAATAAGACCTCCCTGGATAATAAGCTTTCCCCCAAAATAAGCCCTCGCCCAAAAATAAACCCTCCCCGAAAATATTTAAATGCACACGCAGCCAGTCCCCGCCATTTCCTCTGGTTAGGATTAGGGAGACAGAGCTGGAAATCAGGTAAGACGGCAAAAGGATCCCCTTCTTGTTCCATGCACCCCAAAATAATAAGATCTCCCCCAAAATAAGGCCAAACACTTATTTTGGAGTTCAAAAAAATATAAGACAGGGTCTTATTTTCGGGGAAACACAGTATTAGCACTGTGAGCTAACTGAAATGCTCCAAACACGTCCTATACTGACTCAGATTGGTCAGTTCTCTGATAGGGTGACTAAGAAGTTTCTGGGTTAACGGAGAACTTTCTGGTACATTCTATGAGTGAATTAAATGGACTGTGTGTAGGAGGATCATTGATACATTTTATTGTTTTTGTACGTTTGATCGTAGGACTCTGCCCAAGAAACACTTTGAGGATATCAGCAACACCATTTCCAATTTTAACATCCACGGGCTGATTATCATTGGTGGCTTTGAGGTAGGCCTGTGCAGAGTTCAGCTATTAGATCAACTCACTGATCTTACATAGGATCAATAGGAAGATATAGCTAAGTGAGATCATATTCCATAGATTTCTTTCTTCAGGCAAAATGTGTTTCACTGATGGTTGGAAAAAAAACCCTTCAGTCTTACATCTGCACCTTAAGCCAGCTGAACAAGGAAAAACATACTCAGAGCTTATTTTGATGCAAATCTGATTCTAGGAAAGCATGATAATGGGAATGAAATTCCTTTGTTATCGGTAGAGATGGAAAGGGGGGAGCTGGACGGTTCAAGAGGATGATGCTTACAATCTTGGGGTTTTGAGTGCAGCATCTGAACCAGGGGTTGGTTCTACTTACCTTTACTACCGGTTCGCATCATGCCCGTGCAGATCACTTATGATGTTGTCCGGGTCAGTGGGCGGAGCCTCCCGCCGGTTTTACTACCGGTTCTATAGAACCGGTCCAAACTGGGGTCAACCCACCACTGATCTGAACAAATTTAGGAAGTTGGATTCCTGGTTGGATTATAGAAGTGAACTCCCCCTCATTTTTCCTCCGTTTGGTAGGCTTTTACTGGCAGTCTGGAAATAATTGAAGGGCGGTGCAAATATGAAGAGCTCTGCATCCCGATCTGTGTGATTCCTGCGACCGTTTCTAACAATGTTCCTGGTTCTGACTTCAGCATCGGTGCAGACACTGCCCTCAACACCATAACAGCAGTAAGTGTTTTGTTAGCATCCCAGCTCCAGTTTAGGAAAAATTCACCAAGGGCAGAATCATACCAGTGCTTAAATTTGCATTTTTGAAGTGAGGAATAGGTTTGTAGTAGCAACAAGTATTTCCTGTGCACAGGAGCCGGAACATCTCCTGAAGAAAGAAAACGGCCTGACGGTTCAAAAAGCATTAATATTATTTTGTTTATTTTGAGTTTCTAGTCATAGAGGATACAGGTTTAAGGTTTACCATCTACAAGTTTTAAATAGGCTGTAGGAATTTGAAAATAGCAATAGCGCTTAGATTTATATACTGCTTCACACTGCTTTACAGTCCTCTGTGAGCAGTTTACAGAGTCAGCATATTGCCCCCAACAAGCTGGGTCCTCATTTTACCGACCGTGAAAGGATGGAAAGCTGAGTCAACCTTGAGCCGGTCAGGATCAAACTGCTGGCAATTGACATAATTAGCCTGCAATACTGCATTCTATCCACTGCACCACCATGTCCCTTAATACTATTTATTTTATTTTATTTTATTTTATTTTATTTTATTTTATTTTATTTTATTTTATTTTATTTTATTTTATTTTATTTTATTATTATTTTATTATTATTTTATTTTATTTTATTTATATGTCACCCTTCTCTGGAGACTCAGGGCGGCTTACAATGCGTTAAGCAATAGCCTTCATACTTTTGTATATATTTATACAAAGTCAGCTTATTGCCCCCACAATCTGGGTCCTCATTTTACCTACCTTAGAAAGGATGGAAGGCTGAATCAACCTTGAGCCTGGTGGGATTTGAACTTGCAGTAATTGCAGGCAGCTGAATGTTAATAACAGTTAATAACAGTGCATTAGTCTGCTGAGCCACCAGAGCTCTTTCTTTTGACAGAAAGGTGTTCCTAAATCTGGAGAGTATTAAATTTAGTAATCCTAGGCCAAACTAAATGATCAATAAACAATGAACAAAGTTGTAGGCAATTTCATGCAATTAAAATTAATGAACGGATATTTCTCAGTGGCAGAGTTTCCACTTTGCACACGGAGCCCCTCTTGGCTCACTTGGAAAAAAGGTTTTTGTATGTTATATACAGGTAGTCCTCGACTTAAAACAGTTCATTTAGTGACCGTTTGAAGTTACAACGTCACTGAAAAAAGGGACATGTCTTTTCACACTTATGCTGCCCATGGTCATGTGATCAACATTCAGATGCTTGGTAACTGACTCATATTTATGACCGTTGCTGTGTCCTGGGGTCATGTGATTACCTTTTGTGACCTTCTAGCAAGCAAAGTCAATTGGGAAGCCAGATTCACTTAACAACTGGGTTACTAATTAAACAACTGCAGTGATTCGCTTAACAACTGTGGCAAAAAAAGATCGTAAAATGGGAACAAATTCACTTAAGAAATGTCTCACTTAGCAACACAAATTTTGGGCTCCATTGTGGTTGTAAATTGAGGACTACCTGTATTTCTACCTTGCACTGGTCTAGATACCTCCCCCCCCCATTCCCTCTTTTATATTCCCTTCCTTCAGTATGATCATTCTATGTTTAAATGAAGTTCTTAAGAAATAAAAACTAAGAAACTGGTTTGTTTCATTCCTAGACTTGCGACCGCATCAAACAGTCTGCAGCTGGCACCAAGCGACGGGTCTTCATCATTGAAACCATGGGAGGCTATTGTGGCTACCTGGCTACTATGGCAGGCTTAGCAGCTGGAGCAGATGCTGCCTACATTTATGAAGATCCTTTCACCATCCATGACTTGGAGGTGAATACCGTTTGCAGAGGCAAAAGTTCATTCTGTAGCTGCATACCTGGCCCTAGGAGGACTGCATGTGTTGATAATCTAGGGCAGTGATGGTGAACCTTTTCGGCACCGAGTGCCCAAACAGGGACATACGTGTGCGCGCTGGAAACCCAAAGACCAGCTGGCTGGCATGTGCATACCTATTTTGGGGGCATTTTTTTTGGCCATTATCAGATTGTTTTCAGGTCTTTTGGGGCCGTTTTTGGCCTGAAAAACAGTCCAAAAAACCGGCCTGTTTTCAGCCATTTTTGGGACGTTTTCAGGCCTGAAAATGGCTTGAAAAACAACATGTGCGCTCCAGAAACCAGAAGAGCAGCTGGCGATGGCACGTGTGCCCACAGAGAGGGCTCTGCGTGCCACCTCTGGCACGCGTGCCACAGGTTCGTCATCACGGATCTAGGGGATGAGCTGGAGCCAGTATTTGGATAAGTGAGCTCTATTGAATCTTAGAAGAGCCCTGAATTTCTTGGTAGAGCAGGGGGAAAAAATACCAGTTAGAAACTAGAGGGAATGCATGTTATCAGAAACATACTGCTGCATGAGAAGAATTATTTTTCTGTTGTTACTATGATTATTTTACTAAGGTAATATGACACTCCAGCCATGTCTGACTCTAAATGACTGACATATTTCCCGAACAGTAATAAAAATGAAAACACAGCAATAATTTCCCACTGCAAAGGAACAACCATAGCTCGTAAATTTAATCTCACCCCTTCCCCCAGGAAATGCATGAACAACCCTTCAAATCTTTAAGGCTTGCCCCAACAGCCAAATCTTAATAGTTTTGTCAAAATATAACAGGGCTGGAGCCCAGCTGGCTGTTGCAGAGGGGTGGGGGTAGTGATTGAGAAATTGGGACTTAAGAGTCCCTGAAGATACTTCAGGTAAGACTAAAAGGGACTCTCCTGTTCCAAATCTTAAAGATGGGTAGAGATCAAGGGGAGAAGGTAGTCAACAGATATTTCAAGGCTGGTATCACAAAGGACTTTAAAGGTGACAGCCAACACCTTAGCTTGTTCCTGGAAACCAACTGGTAACCAAGGCTCTTCTTGGAGTGGAAGAACAAATTACTTTGCATCCTGTTGCAGTTTCTGAGTGATCTTCAACGGTAGCGCCCCCTTGTAGAGGTTTTGTAGAGTACATTTCAGTAATCCGGACAAGATGTGTCCATTGTATAAGTGCCTGATCAAGGCTGGATACACCAAACAGATCTATACAAAAGTTCTCTCGGTTCTAGCTATCACTGATCTTGAAGCAGTGCATGAAAACCCCCAAATAACAAACCAGTTCACCACGGGGAAGCACAACTGTGTCCAGAGCCAAAATAGAATATCTCTGAAATTTGTGGGCTTTTGCATCCAGAGCCACTTAGTCGTGTTGGGATTGGCTTAAGTCTGTTCTTTCACATCCCATCTTTCACAACCTCCAAAGTATCGAAATGGGCAGTGGTCGGCAAACTTAAACACTCAAAGAGCCACAAAGATCCTAACCGGAAGCCCCCCGTTAAATTCTGGAGCCAACCGGAAGTACAGTTCTCCCACCATAGAGTCTCCTCCTAAAGCGGCATCCTTTTTCCTCTACCTGTCCTAACCAAAAGCCCTGTCAATTGTGGAGCCGACAGGGAGCTGCAGCAGCAGAGGGATGAAAGAGCCACATGCGGCTCCAGAGCTACGGGTTGCTGATCCCTGGAAATGGGGACTCTGAAACCCATCTCCAGTTCTATTCTGATGTGCTATAAGGTGCTCTTCCACTTTCTCAATCCCCTCCCACCCAACACCCCCCCCAATACAACATATATGTATAATCAACATACATATATGTTGATTACATGTTGATATAATCAACATATTTTGCTGTGGATATTAAACCTCTAATGTAACTCTAGTTGTAATTGCAACACTACTTATTAGAGAAATGAATGGAACAGAACACATTGGCTGTTTCACTGTGTGATTTGCTTTTCTAGCCAGTCAGATAACATTGCTTGATTTCTGCACTGGGTGTAATTGTGGTTATTAGTTTTTCCTAAGAGAAAGTATAACTGCTTGTTGCACTTGCCTTTTATCTACAGAGATGCAATATAATTTCCTGTCTCCCTCTCTTATTCCTTTTTTCCTGAGGTTTGTCTTCATTCAGAAGCAATCAGACATTTGAGAAGAGAGAGCAAACTAATTAAACAACTTTAAGACATTCGTTAACTGTGGACGCTGGCTCTGCCTTCACTAATATAAATATAGACATAATGCAATTTGACATTCTCAGACAGAATTATTTAGTGTGCTCATCTCCACAAAATCGAACACTATCATTGGGCTTTAATACCTACAACATACTACCTAATAAACTTGACATGGAAAAGTATTTCCATGGGGATGCTTTCATTTTGATTCTGTAATAAGGATGTGGTAAAGTTAGTGGCTTCACTAGTGTAATGAAATCTACAGTGTTTGTGTTTGAAATGTGTTAATGTACAATTTGAGGGATAAAAGCAAATGTTGCCATTTTTTCCTTTGGTTTACAGATGAACGTGGAACATCTGACTGAGAAAATGAAAACCACCGTGAAAAGAGGCCTAATATTGAGGTACCCGACTAAACTTATTAGAGGGGATTAAAAGTTTAGAAGTCATTGAGTTCTCTGTAAGTCCGGTGAAAGATACTCCTTTTTTGGAATGGGATACGAAAATAACTTGGAGAAATAGGAGGAAGAGCTGCAGCCTAGACAACTATTTGACAAAATAAATCTCAAAGCAGGAGTGTAATTTGAGAAAATGTGTCAGTAGGGACTCTTCCTAGTCCTCTTACTAGACAGGGAGGGGAGAAGCACGTTCAGACTTGCAAGATTTTGTTACTATACCCTTACAATTAAAAAATAGTATTTATGATTTTGATTTCCTGGTCTGGAAAGGGCTGACACTGCAAGAGAAACAAAAACAAGGGTATGCATATGTTGCTGTAATTGTAGTGTGCATCTTTGTCAACATTCTCTCAAAATAAACTGGGCTCAGAAGTTGTTCACAGAACATAGAAATTAGTAGGATTGTGCATGCTTTAAAAGTAATTCTGAAGCTACTTCAGAAATACTTCAGATTGCGTGCAAATGCAGGGTTCCTTTGAGAAACCCAATTATTGCAGCTGCATTTTCTCCAGAGTTTTATGAAATCTGAAAAAAATCTGAACGTATTTTTCAGACTTCTATGGAACCTGAAAAAAATGAACTAGTTTAATGACTTGTGGAAAGATGCTATACGTGTATGAATTGTTTTTAAAGTGTGCAGCATCCTCGAAAATGTTAGCTTTGCCACCTTTTAGCTATGCCCTAAAAAAAACTAGCTTAGCTACGGCAGAAAAAAACTTGCTCAGTTCTCCAACATTGCTGACACTGTACTGTAGGATTAGGGAAACGTGTAGAACTGCTTTCAAACCAGCATATAGCCAGAAGTGCCCATTCACTACTTAGCAGTTTATATGTCGCTAAATACAGAATGAATATTGTGCCCATGTCCAACTAGCAATAATAGCAAAATGAGCTGCAGGGTATTTCAGGCAGCCCAGCCTACCATTCTGTAGAGAAACAAGACCCTTTCTCTTACCATAATCTGGTGTCCCAAATGAAAAACAGGCATTTTATTTATTTATTTATTGGTTCGATTTATATGCCGCCCTTCTCGGGAGACTCTGGGCGGCTTACAATGTGTTAAACAATAGCCTTCATACTTTTGTTTATACCTGCTTAATAGGGCTTTT
>WNWU01000036.1:3900666-4098996 GCA_012654045.1 Ptyas mucosa
CCCCCCCCCCCCCCCCCCCCCCAGCGGTGTTCTTAATTTATACAAAGTCAGCTTATTGCCCTCACAGTCCGGGTCCTCATTTTACCTACCTCGGAAGGATGGAAGGCTGAGTCAACCTTGAGCCTGGTGAGATTTGAACTTGTAGTAATTGCAGGCAGCTGGTGCTACTTAACAGCACTTTAGTCTGCTGTGCCAGACTACATGTTAGCTTGCTTTTTCACTTTTTTGGGGCCAATAAGCACCATGAGAAATGAAACAGAAAAAAGTATTGGATCTCCTGGGTAGATTTCTCTAGATCAATACTTCTGAACTTTGGAAACTTTAAGAAGTATGGACTTCTACTTCTAACTCCCCACCCAGCCATGCTTTTGGGATATGTCCATATATCTTAAAGTTGCCCAAGTTGAGAAATACTGATTTAGATATTATAAATAGACAGCTCTCAGCATCCTTCTACAACTAGCTGTAGCTCAGGAAGACCATAAGTTTCCCATTCAGTGGAGGTATCGTGAAAAACAGCATGAGCATTTTAATACCTGAGAGGTCCTTAGTGCTCTCTGAGCTTGCTTGTTTTCTCGCAGATATTTCATTACTCAAGCTAGCAGTGATGGTATTACCTGATTTGGGTAATGAACGATCTGTAAGAAAACAAGCAAGCTCAGAGAGCGCCAAGGACCCCTCATTTCAACCCGAGCTACAAATATTCCCCTTTATTTTAATACCTATATAATATATGCATGCTTTTTCCTCATGCTGAGGCATATACCAAAACAAGTGCAGCAGCTGTTCAGCTCGCCTGATTTCTGTGCAAAGGGACAAGATTAAATGCCCAAGTTTACATTTGATGAAAATAAATACGGGAAGCTCAAAAGAGCCAGATTTTTCTCAAAAGGTTGAAGAACTGTCTTAGGCTGCTCTTTGAAATCCACCTTCTTCAACAAAGTGCTTTCCAGGTGGATTGAACGTTGGTGCTCATAATTTACAGCATCAATAACTACAAATTATAGGCTGTAAAATGAAAATGAGATTTTAATCAGTGAAGCAGGAAGACCGTGTAAATAAAATAAGACAGATAGAAGCCTATGCAAGAGTCATCCATAACATTCTGAAATAAAATGCCCTTTTGACAGTATTATACCAAAACACTTTCCATTTTATGGACTATTTATCTTGTCAATTCTATGTTTTCCTGCCGCATGAATGCCTCTTTTCTTTGCTTCCAGGAATGAAAAATGCAATGAAAACTATACCACAGACTTCATATATAATTTGTATTCAGAGGAAGGAAAAGGTGTCTTTGATACCAGAAAGAACGTTTTGGGACATATGCAGCAGGTACATCAGAAAGATCAGACTTGATACTCTCTGTGAACTCATCTACTGTAATCAGTATCCTTGGGTAGAAAAGTCCCAGTAGCCCACTGAACCCTGTTTCCTTACCCGTCTCAACACCATCACTACAGTTCTTTCTACCCAAAGATTTTCAAGCTTCAAGCTACTGTCCTCATCACACTTCCATAACTCTAAGGTTTAACCCATAATTTAACATGACTCTCCTTCTATCTTCACAGGGTGGGTCACCAACTCCATTTGACCGAAACTTTGGAACAAAAATGGGTGCCAAAGCTGTGGCATGGATGTCTGGCAAGATCAAAGAATGCTCCAGACATGGTATGTAGGAGCTTTCCATTGGATTGCCTCTTAGATTGGTGGGCAGCTGCACCTGTGTTGGTAATAAACAGAGTAGGGGAGAAATCAATTACAGTAGGCAAAGGAGTATCTACACCAGAGGTTTGATACTCTGTATGATGGTCTTGATTCTTGGGGTCTATTGATCAAAGTCAGTGCTTAAGATCTTTTCACATACAGTCAAAGCCCGATGCAGTACTTAATTCAAAGGGTTTTTTTTTTTAAATGGAAGACTTTTCTGCTAAATTCCAATGTATCACTTTACACCCAATGTTTCAAAGTAAATGCTTTCCAATAGAAGAATAAAAACTCAAGCTTCCATAAAAAATGTTAACATTTTATGTGCTCCTTTTGCAGGTCGTATCTTTGCCAACACTGCTGATTCAGCTTGCCTGCTGGGTATGCGGAGACGCGCCCTGGTATTTCAGCCAATGACAGAACTCAAAGAAGAAACAGATTTTGAGTAAGTCTTCTCTCTAGGAAAAATCAGAAAGTATACCACAGAAAGTTAGGTAAATCCACAATATTCGTTGGGAACCGAAGAATCTTTTAAAAATAGTTTCTAGCCCTCATCATTAGAATAAAATACTCAAACCTAATATGACTTGCATGCAACTGTCATAGGTATTTACTGTGTCACCTATTCTTCTGATCTTTTTATGGTGAATCATAGGTTCAGAAATCTAAAAAATGGCAGAGGAAAGAGAAGGCTAAAGTTGGACATTTTTCTGACAATGGAACAAATGTTTCAGGCTTAATCTGCAGTGAGGCATTGTAGAGGATAAGGAGGTAGAGGAAGACTAGGAAAATCCAGATTCTAATGCAACTTCAGCCATACATTCAGCCCAACATAGTCACAGAGCTGGTTTGTGTGCATGAGTTGTCTTGAATTCCTTGAGGAAAACAGGATACGTATCTAATTAATAATATGAAGTTCAGCTTATAACTGAATGATTTAAATAACGTGACCATGATTCATTGAACCTGACTCGTTTCACATGTAATGCTAAATTATAAATTAAGGTTATATATATAAGCAGAAATTGAGGAATAGGCTTTCCTCCTCCCAAGTTCCAGTTTAGTAGATTTCTGGCTTTGTTACATGAATGCTGATTTAAAACAAAATTCTAGTTTGTTAAGCAAGCTCAGAATTCAGTGTTTTAGGTATGTCAGTTTTTAAAATGTCAATTGTTAATTCATAATTCACTTTAAACAAACTAGGCATTTGCTGGAGTGAAATTGAATTCTTTGTTCTTTATTTGATCATGTGGTAGAAAATACTTGGAATAAGTTCATTTCTGCTTGTGTATGCCAAAACGCGGATATATTTTATTTGTATCCCACCTTTATTATTTTTACAAATAACAAATAAAGGTGGTGAATATACCAAATGCTCAATGTCTATGGAGATTCTCAGTCATCCAGGTCATGGTTGTCCCAAAGGTGCTTTTTCAAGAGGCAACTGGACTTTCTGGTTTTTCTTTGAAGATGTTTTGCTTCTCATCCAAGAAGCTTCTTCAGCTCTAGAGCTGAAGAAGTTTCTTGGATGAGAAATGAAACGTCTTCAAAGAAAAACCAGAAAGTCCAGTTGCCTCTTGAAAAAGTATCCTTGGGACATACCTAATGCTCTGTCCGCCTCCTGCTTTCCCCTCAATAACTCTGAGGTGGGTTGGACTCGGACAGAGAGTGAGTGTGGCCCAAGATCACCCACTGGCTTTCATGGCCGAGGTGGGATTTGAACTCATGGTCTGCTGGTTTCATGCCTTAACCGCTAGACCACTATGGTTTAACTTTGTGAACATGCCCATTGTCATAGCTTCCTACAAGTTTCCTAACCTCAGGTAAATATCTCTCAAAGGCAGAGTAGCTGCAGCCACCAAATATGTTGCATTGGAATGGATGACCCTGCCATGAAGATACTGACCTTACTTTTATCCTTCTTTGACAGTCATCGCATCCCGAAAACACAGTGGTGGCTAAAGCTTCGTCCCATCTTGAAGATTCTAGCCAAGTACAAGATTGAGCTGGACACCTCAGAGAAAGCCCACTTGGAGCACATCACTCGAAAGAGAGTATCCGGGGAAGGCGCCCTGTGAACAGTTAGCAAAGCAGGTGCAGCTGGTTCCTCCCCTTTCAGTCATGGCATATAAGGAGACATCTAAATAAATTACAAATCCTTGGTTCCTTCCCCAGGTTAGCATGCAGCTTTCCATCTAGTGTTACGTACTGTAATTGGAGCCACGAGCCTATTATAAATGGCATATCATTACATCACACGATAGCTGATACTTGGCAAAACTTTCTACTGTTGTTTACTGTTGGAAAGTTCAAAGCAGCTTAAATACGGTAGGTTCCCTGCTGGCCTTTCCATCCGGATAATAGCTAGGGTCACTCTTAGGTTTATCAGTATTATATAATCTTATGCTTCTAGGCCCTCTCTCCAGAGTGGAATGGACTATTGCTGCCAGATTTTCCTAGTCAACCTCGGAAAAGTTAGCCAAGGCGATTTGCTGCTCAAGGAATGTACTTCCAATAGAATTCTATTCATCCGGTCATCATTCAAATCAGACAGAATTATTATTATTAAAACTTTTGTCATCTGAATGCCAATCCCAAAATAGATTCAACTCATCCAAGTGCTCAAAATAAAAAACACAGGAACTATTTGACTAGAAGTTGTAATATCTCTGCTCCCTGTTTCATTTTAATTGTCACCGCTCTCTGGTATTGCAAGTGACAGACTCAGCCTGTGTAGTCATTGCTGAATCCTACAGTATATCTTGTCATTTCTGTCTCTTCCATTCCCAATCACACTTATCCTTCTTTATCCACAGCAAGCTCCAGACTGATTTAAAGGGAACACTGCATAGGCAGTATCTGATAATCCTCTGGTTTTGTTTTTTTTTAAATTTATTTATTTATATGCCACCCTTCTTCGGAGACTCAGGGCGGCTTACAATGCGTTAAGCAATAGCCTTCATACTTTTGTATATTTTTATACAAAGTCAGCTTATTGCCCCCACAACCGGGTCCTCATTTTACCCACCTTAGAAAGGATGGAAGGCTGAGTTGACCTCGAGCCTGGTGAGAATTGAACTCGCAGTCATTGCAGGCAGCTGGATGACATTTTTACGTATGACAGGAAAGCAAACCCACAAAGAAGCATTTTTGTAGACACTGTGTGTGTCTATAAGGATAGGAGTTTTGCTCTTTGGGTAAATGCTTATGTAGACATTAAATTGGTGAAGCCTATATACTAGGGCAGCGCTTGTGAAACGGTGACTGGGTAAGTTTTAGAAACGGCTTTCAGAATATTGGCAGAATGGCACATTTGGTCGTTTTTGTACATGGAAGTAGGACTAAAATCTTTCTGGACTAGTTACTAGTTATGGGGCTTCTCTGGAGTGTGGCTGCTGTCGCTGCCACTATGGACATTGCCCCCCCAACCAGGACCTTTCTCCCCCCTCGCTGTAAAGCAAATCCCAAGGTTTACAGTGAGGCTGGCAGGAGGAGGAGGAGCTGCCACTGCCTCTGCGAAGAGGCAGCTGCGCAGGCAAAGAGGCAGTGCTGTTTTGCCGGCGTGAATGGCCTCCAACGTGAATCCCAGGCAGCGGGCATCAGCATGGCCGATGTGCACGCATGCTAAGAGGAGCTGCCCAGTAGGCATGCACGTGCCAGGAAATAAACTTCCGGTTTCCGGCGCTCACATGTGCACCGGCCAGTTAGTCTTCTGGTTATTGGTGCACATGCGTGCACGACGATCAGCTGGCCAGCTGATCTTCCCCTGCTGATCGTGGCGCATGCATGTGCGCTAGTAACCAGAAGACTAGCTGACCGGTGCGCATGCGTGCGCCAGAAACCCGGAAGAGGAATGGGCGCCACCGCACGTGCCAGGCGACATGGCACACGTGCCATAGGTTTGCCATCACGGGACTAGTAGGTAAATTGGCCAGTTTAGAGAATTTTTGTTGTTCTCTAACCTCACAAAGCAACTACATCATGATCTAAAAATAAGTGCATTTAAAAGTAAAGGAGGAGTTAAAAAGTTCCAAAGATACATGGAAAAGACCTTTCAGAAATCATGATTTGTTAAGTGGAAGAATGGGCAGGCGGAACACCAAGCTTAAACTTTTTACCAAAAGAGAATAACTTCCTTGGGCAGTTAGGTTGCAGTGGATGGATATTCTTCTCTCCGGTAATCCATTAATTTTCCTGGCCCATTCACAGTTGCACAAACCAGCCCATGTGTGATGTTTCCTGACACCCTAATATCTACTGTTAAATTTAGGAAGGGCCAGACCATTTTAGCACGGCTAAGTTCAATGCTCACAACTTTCTTCCATTAGTGTTTATGGAACTACCACTGTGGAACTTTCCTGAATACTCTGGGAAACCTGCAGCAGAGCAGGAACCTATGCTGGGTAACCCTAAAAGCAGGCTCAAGGGAGCAAACAGGAGAAAAAAACCAACATTTGAACAGTGGATGAAAATAAAGGCGAGCCACTAATATTATATAGGCTTTAGTGTGTAATCAAGAAGAATGGGAAAGAACAGCTACAAGAAGGGAATTTAGCATTTGCCCTTATGACTAAATTAAAAGTCCTTGTGGGTTTCTCCAGCAGAATTATCTACCATGCATACTTCTGTTAATATTGAATGCAGGCCTACAAAATACCTTAATAACTTTAGAAACAAAATCCAGCTGTTGATTGGTACTTTTTCTATTAAGGATCTCCCTATTATTTGGATGTATCTAGCCCCTTTCACTAAAGCTACCCCACTCACAATGTGGTCCATTCATATTATGTTTCTGCTTTGGTGAAATCCACCTAATTATCATCATTGAACTAGTTAACCTCGTTCATCTATCCCCAGGTTTAGATTTCAATTCTCAAAATTCCATAATCAGAATTATCACTATTGAGAAATCAGTGTACCCACACATCTGGTGAATGTGAGCTGGCTTACCTTATGAATATAAAAATAAGGACTTAAGCAGGAAGAAATCAGCCAACTTGCAGATAGTCAAGAAGAAAACCATATGAAGCATTCTTATGAAGACATAAACAACAGAATAGAAACTCTCCAGTACAATGTAAATTTAATCAACAAGCTTTTAATATCAAGTCATCTGCGCACTGAACAAGCGTTCCTCCACAACCAAGCACTTCAAAAAGAGTACTTTGAGCTTACAACATGATTTTTCTTGTAAGCAGGTCCAGATCTATATGAAGGAGAAGACATAGCAGAGGGAAACAGAACCAACTCATACTGAATTATTCCTTTGGAATTTGGGGGAGAGTTGTATGCATGAAACAAAGAACAAAATTGTTTTGAAATGTTTCCCAAATCATCTTAGTCCAGCTGCAGTTCAGCAGAAAATCTGAAAAGCGATGCTTCTGGGTTTTGGTTAAACCAAAATCTGAATCCTAGAGGGATTTCCTGAGGCAAAGAAGCAAGATAGTTACAGTTTGCTTCCTTTCTCCTCTCCTTCTACAAGTGGTTGTGTCCCAACTCTTGTACTGAATAAAACAAGACCCCATTTTGTTCAGTATACGGACCTAAACTTCAAAAACACGTATTTCAGCTGTGGTGATTGACTATCCAAATGCAGATGTTCTATGCAGAGAATATTTTTTCACTTCCCTATTTCTGTATGAAAGGTGTAGGCTTGGCATTCTAGTATTGTTAATTTGCCTGAGCAATAAAGAAAGGAAACACATTTAGAAGAGAATGATGGCTCTGTTCACATCAAGGAGATCCCACAGTCCAGAATCATAGAATGTATTTCAACAATTCAAATAGTTATTCCCACATTGCCTAATTTTCAAGATGGCTGTTTAGGGTTCTAATTCCCATCTTCCTTTCTTCAAAATAGAAGCAAGGATATTATCCTGAGCAGATAGGAGACATTCCAGAAATAGATGTGACAGCCAATACTCCAATCTTGGGGGAATAGCCAAAAAAAAAAAGAAAAGAAAAGCTTATGGTCAGAAATTACAATTCCATTTCTGAAACTGAATAGCAGATAAAACAGTGGTTGTAATTACCATGCCCACACACCCAGGCCATTGGACCTGCTCAGTGAGGCTCTTGGCACTTAAAGCTCCAAATGTCTAAAGGGGGTAATCGTGGCGTATTCTCAGCTCTTTTGCATTCATAAGGATGCTGCTTCATTTGTTCAAACCAAGAGAATTATTTGTGAAAGAAACACATGTGCAATTTTACATGTCTGCAACTTTACAGTGATCGGCCTTTTAAGAAATGGCAGATATAGACCTTAATAAATTCGACTTGTCAACCCCCCCCCCCCCCCCAATTTTTCATTTTGATTAAAACAGATCAAGGCAATGGAAGCAACAGAAGCCTGCCACAAAATAACAGAATTACAATCATAATTGCATGGGCAAGAAAAGTGTATTTTAACTTGTGCCCAATGGGAAACCCATTGAAACATTTGAAAGATGCCTTAACTTTTAAAAAAAATGAATACTTTCTTTGCCATTTCTTCGCTTGGGCACACTAGAACTGTACAATAATAAAGAATGTGCTGGCAAGTCAGAAGCTGACTATATTAGATAGTTCCATTGTTGCTAGGCTCAATATGAGCCTAGTAGCATTGTCTGGAGCTGCAAAGTACAGGAAGTGAAAGAACATTCTGGAAAGCTTTGAAGCGGTGAATAAAATATGTAAAATGCTTCCATTCTTCAGCCACCCCTCAGTTTGTTTTGTGGTGCTAGGAGACAACCGGCTCTGTGAATGTTTCACAGAGAACAGAAGTCAAATCCTGAATTTAGGAAGTGGTCTTCTTCAGGAGGTGGAACATAGGCTTGTTTCACTTGGGTCTTCTGGCCATAAGAAGCCAGGAGTCCTTTCCTAGCCTTCACTAAAGAAAGGTCGGAAGGATATTATAGCAAATGGAGAAGCTAAAGGAAAACACTAAACAAAACACAGATGTCACCCCAGCTGACTCCTGGAGCTACATCTGTAAAATCTATTTTGTGCCGACGCTACCGCCGCCAAGATGAAATGCCAGGTCCACCGTGCATCACCAATTTGCTAGTTAATACAATCCTTTTTTTTTTTTTTTAAAAAGGAAGCCATCATTTAAGCAAGACATATTCTTTCAAAGATTCTGGCAGAGGCAGTTCCTTCACTGCGTCTGGTAAGAACTGCATACCCAGGCTGCGGCGCACAGCATAGCGCGAGAGCGTCTTTAATGTGCCTGGGACAGAGCATAGCGTGGTAAGCTTTTCACAAAGCTGCTGATCTCGCATAACCTCGTGTGGCATCGCACCGTTTTTCCTCAATTCGAAGTGTCCAACGGCTCTGTGAAGGAGATCGAAGCAGGAATCTTCCCTCTCGGTGCCAAGTCCTCTGACCAGCAGGGCAACTAACCTTGAAATTGGGGTCTGCCCCTTCATATTGACTATCCGGACCTCAGCTCCGTATTCCAGGAGGATACTGACGCTCTCCAGGTTGCCCTTCATTGCTGCCCAGCTCAGAGGGGTGTCGTTATTATAATCCAGAGCATTGACAAAGGCCTCGCTTTCCAAAAGTGTTCGGACACATTCGGCATTGTTTTTAAAGGCAGCCCAGTGCAGTGGGGTGTCCTTGTTGCCATCCAATGCATTGGGATTTGCCCCGTATTCCAAAAGGATCTCCACACAGGTCTCATCCTTTTCAGCTGCATAATGAAGGGCTGTTCGATTGTAGCCATCAAGGGCGTTGACCTGAAAAAACAGGAGGAGGAGGAGGAGGGGGAAAGTGCTTTCAGTGTGATTAAGAGCTATTAAAAAAAATGACCAATAAGCTCAATAATGGGATAGAGGAATCCTTCGTTCAGTTCAAGCTTCCATTAGGACTGAGCACTCCATCAGGCAAAGCACTTTTTACAGTAAAGCAATCTTTCTCAAAACACATATCTTCTTTCTTGACTAATTAATCTGGATCAAGCCTCGAAAATTTGCAAGGAAATTACTGTGGTATCCTGTCTATATGTTTAGAAATATGATCTTTCTGATAGCTTTCTCCCTATTTATGGAAGAAAATCCACTGTAATTCATAATACAACTGATGAGAAAACTAAAACACAAAATTCTGTGGCAACAGAATTAAGTGACAAAAATAAATAAATAAAAGCACTATTTGAAAACAATGGCCGGCATACAAATCTCAAGAGAATATGAGATTCTGAAATATACATCCTCCTTAAGTACAACAGGGCAAAGCATTGTTATTCAGAAGGATTTTTCACATTGGAGCATTTTACTTCCCAGTTTTTGCCTTTGAGAATATTTTTCAACCTCAGAACCAGCAATAGCACTATCAAATACCATCCAATCTTACACCATTAAGTATTTGATAAATCCCATTAAAGTATTTGATAAATCTAGTTATAACCACTGGCTTAATTGGTTTCCTGAATTTGTTTTTCAAAAGGCTTGTGCTTCTTCTTACCTGAGCTCCTTTTTCCAACAACAGCTCAATGCAATCGGCATCAGCCACCATGCAAGCACAGTGCAATGGTTTCAGCGTACCATGCATACAGTTGACATCTGCTCCCTGGAAAAACGGAGGAGAAACAAATGAAGGATACTAATCGTGTACTTTTAATCCACCAGCCACAGCCATCACAACACCTTTACATGATCAACTTGCCATTTAAAAGCAGGAGCGATTAGGGCATCTTTAATTACAGATTAAATACACAGGCTGAAATTAAAAAGCGAGTTTATCATCAAGCTCCTTCTGTTTATTGCTAATTTTCTATTGTCTCAACATTTCAAAAATAGTAGTGTCATAGCGGCGAATCTAACAGATATTCAACTATGACATATTCAACAAGGCCTGGTTCTTCTGTTTAAGACAGCTAGTTAAATAAAAAACAGGACTGTCTTTAAATTTTTACAGGGCACACTGTCAATAGATTTGGAAGTGGATTTAAAATTTACAACTTAGCTTGCTTAATTGTAACTAGTTTTTTTTCCCTGTTTCTAACCCTTCCATTCAATCCTGTCCTGTTCTCAGAATTTGCCTGGACAAGAGCTTGCAGTTTTCTTGGTAAGGTTTTTCAGAAGTGGTTTGCCCTAGCTTCCTCCTTCCTAAGGGCATGTGACAGTGATTGACTCAAGCTGATCCAGCTGGCTTCATGTTTAAGGCAGAACTAAAATTTAGTTCCTTGTTTCTAGTCTGATGCTTTAATCACCAGCTCTCAACTTATTTCTTTCTTTCTTATTTAGACTACAATTTAGAAAAAAAGTAATGAACTTCAGTCTAGCTCTTCCATCACAAATTGCTGTATGATTTTCCCCAGCCACCAATTAAAACAATACCTGTTTACATATACCTCATCTCCTATAAAAAGGAGACTGTACATGTCTAGAGAATTAGAGACCGACCATTCCCTCTCCTATCAATCCAATCCTACTTTTTCTAATCCCAAATCAGGACATCCCTGAAGGTAAACATTCTCCTTTATTCCGGTTTGCTTTAAAAAGATTTTCTATTCATAAAAAATTGCATGCATGACCAGAATATTTCCCCTCCTGATGAAATTCCACATGTTGCCTTTCTAAATAGTTCTCTGACAGATCAGTCCCTGGGAAAAAGAAGAAAGTTGATAGAATATTATTTTTCTCTTTCTATAGTGAGAGAAGCCAGACTACGTGAAATTTAAAAGCGGAGGAAGGAATTCACAGAAATGAACAAAGGAAATGAGGAAGGAAAGTACCAACTAGAGTAAGAGAAGCAAAAGAAATTCAGATTACTGCTGCTACTGTCATCGTTCAATCAGAAGAATACTGTATGGTACTAGGCAGGACAGTATCAGAGATAGATCTTTCAAGAAAGATCTTTACACTTTACACATTACACTTTTTAGGAAAACATCAGAAAGTTTTGCATGAAGATCTACAGAAATTGTAAAATTAAAGCTTTTATTTTTTTTTCTACTTGTAAAAGACTAACAGGAATTAGTAGAGAAGTATAAGAAATGTAGAAGTTCTTAGGACAAGATCATGATTTTCTGATATTCAAATCTCCGAATTTTCCAGATGTACCGACTTCTAACTTCCAGAATCCCTTTGCTTTTGCTAAGAATTCTAAGCCTCCATGCATTTGGAGGACATACAAATTGGGGAAGAATACTCCAATATACTAAACCAGCCTTTTTCAACTTTGCTGTAGATCAGGGGTGTCAAACTCAATTTCATTGAGGGTTATTTTTGACCTTGGGGATGGGGGTGGCCAGCTCAACATCACTCGTATTGGGGGCGCCTGTGGTGGTCTGAGCACTCTGCCAGCGAAAACGGGCTCCTGAGCTCCATTTCCAGCTGCGACAGCCTCCTGCTACCCTCTGCCAGTGAAAACGGAGCTCAGGAGTTTGACACCCTTCCTCTAGATGGAACTGCGCAATGGCAGAAATTCTGAGCTATACCAGCACATTTTCTGTGGATTATAATAGTCTACTAAATTTAGACAGTATCAGGATAGGAAAGGTCTTTTCTTTTCTGGTACCTTTGAGTCAATCTTGACTCCCCATAGCTCCCTGACTACAGACTAGCTACAAAACAACTTATATAGCAAAGCAGCTGACAGTATCAATCAAGCTCAATCAAGCATCTCAGCCCCACCAAGAGCTGTGTAATTGGAAACTGCTTGACTATTGCAATTTGACACTGAGAAGTATTCAAACCTTTTGAAGAAAAAAAAGATGAGGCTTGCAGAAGCTTGAAAAACATGGATAAAAATACTATAAACTGTCTCCTTTCTAACTGGAATAAGTCACATTCCTTTAACCATGCATGTATGACAAGAAGCATTATGGACATTCTTTAAAAACCCTTCCCAACCATTTTTCAATGCAAAAATTTTCCCAACAAGATAATCTCCAAGATCTGAGGACTGCAACTTGGAAAGGCAATGCAGATAGAAAACAGTTCTAATGTATATGGAAGACATCAAATTAGAGTTAATGTCCTGGAAGTTACTCAACTGTAGAACATTCATGACAAGACTGTACCTTTTCTATAGTAACTCTTCAAATGTAAAAATTTTGAGGGAGCGGGTTCATCTCCAGTGAGTTTTAGGCGAGTAACTAGAAATATAGTGTTTTTGCCAGGCTTCTGACAGATTTTACTTTCATTCTGGATCATTTTAAAGTGTACTTTGCATTGTTGAATTGTAGTTTCTTTTGGGGGCCTTGGTAGATTGAAAAGTAGCTTAGAAATATTATTGCAGCTGAACTTGTGACGAAAAAAGTAATAGACGGGGACCAGGCAATTTAAACTCCACAATTGGAACAATTCTTGGAACTTGTGTCGATACATACAGAATTTTTAAAAAAACACCTAAAAATATAGTTGCACATCTAGATCATAGTATTAATATAAACTTCTAAGCAGTATCTTCTTTTCAAAAATCTTTACAAACCCAGACAAGCACATTTCTACCCACTTGAGAAAGATCATATAATGTCTCCGTTACATAGCTGCTGCCTTTTCTGAGGCAACATCTCCTATATTCCCTTTTCTCTTACACAGAGGCAGAGGAAGGAAGAGTCATGACGACTGTTTCCTACTGCTGAGTGGCATTATACTGCAGTGACAACAGTAGGAAATAACAGAGTTTGGACCATGACACAGAGGGAAGCGGTTTCCATGACAATTCTGGAGCTGCCAATTCCATGACAAAATCTTCAGGAGAAAGTTAAAAACCAAACTTTACAATATTAGGCGTTATGCAAATCGATTCAGAAAACAATTTATATGAAAGTGGTATTATTTTTAGATTGTTTTCCCACCATTTCTTGAACTATGACGCACATAATGATGCTAGAAATCCAGCAACTCCTTAAAGATCTACCAAATTGTTCTCAGTGTAGTTACACTTCTTCCCTAGAGTGACATTCTTCAAAACCCAAGGTTACATCAGAGGTATGAGTTAAATAATGTTAAAAGAGTTATACTATTATGATCTCAGTCTCAAGAGAAATTATCTGATCCTAGAATTCATCTCACACTGTATGAAAAACATTATTTATAGGCAATCTCTTGGGATACAAAATCTTATTTCCATCATTGTTTTCTTCTGATATATGATATGATCAAGAGAAAGAATCAAGGATGAGTGACAGTCATCACTTTTTTCAGTGCTGTTGTAACCCTGAACAATCACTAAAGAAATGACTGTAAATGAAGCACTACCTGTAGTAACTGCGTTTGAAAAGGATACATTCTCTATCAAACCTGATCAATTTAATTTAGGAGAAAGGAACAGGGGATTTTAAGTAACTCCAAAGGAATCATTACTTAAAACTGCACCCAACACAAGTAAAGTCAGATTCGGTCTCCTAGACCTTGTAAACATTCCCAGAAACTTTTAAAAAAGCAACTAAAAGCTTGTCTTAGGTTTTTTCACCTACCCTTCTTATTAGGTCTTCAACATTGTCATGCGGGAAAGATCGGATGGCTGCTATAGTCCGGATCAAGCGCTCTGACAAAGAATATTTACTCTGGATGCTCTGCATAATATACCACATACTGGAGTTCAGTTTCCTTGGTTACTTTACATGCTCCGAGTTGCCTGAAGCACACACAAAAGAACTTTTTAAAAATACATTTTTTTAAAAAAAAAACAACAACAACTAGAAATCCCTTCAAGATATATTATCATAGCATTAAAAATATCGTCAGATTGTCGCATTCATTAACCTTTGATGGTGAGGAAAAATTAATCAAGAACAACCTGAGGTTTAGGAGGTGGCTCAAACTTACCTGCAGACCACATGTACAACTAAAACATAATGTCTTCCAAATTAATCCATTCAGATAATCAACTGGTAAATGACAGACATTAGAGAATTATTAAGAGATGATAAAGATGTTCTACGCTTCATGCAAAATGGATTAACTGCATTGAAATGAAGAAATAAAGAGAGCAAATTGATGTAAAACATCTTGAAAATAAAATCTGAAATCTTATGAAAATAAGAACATTAATCCAAGTAATTTGGTTGGATTATTTTTTTCACTATTAATTGTTTTTCTAGGCTACCAGAAATACAATGATCTCTGCCACGTTTCCAGTAGTCTTTCCTACAATGGATCATTCCTACAACGGATGAAGCCTGCACCTTGAAGGTCCTTCTAGAGCTCCAACACCAAATATACAAATGAAGCTCCTCCTACCAATTTAGACTGGTATGATATATACAAAACTAAGTAGATGTTGATGGCCTCACTTTAATAACCTACCTAACTGAACTAGTGAAAGCTATGTAGGATCAGATTTGGTTACTACCAATCTCACAGCTGCACAGGTAGATAGGTAGATAGGTAATCAGGCAGACAGACTCGATAGGAGACTGACAAGACATCTCAGGTGTAGATTGAGAAAATAAATACATCCCAGTCAGGGGTGGGTTCTAAATTTTTTTACTACCGGTTCTGTGGGCGTGGCTTATTTTGTGGGCGTGGCTTGATGGTCATGTGACAATTATTTAGGATTTAGCAGAGGTACTGGTCTATCAGGCTTTTAACTGCTTGCAGAGCTGTACCAATCTACCCATTTATTTTTGCAGGCACTGATCTATTCATTTGTTTTCTTTTAACACTGATCAGCTGTAGGGCAGCCCTTTGAAGCCCTGTGGCAAGAGTTTAAACAGTTTTTTTCTCTCTAGCCATCAGCTGGGACTCAGGAGGCAGCAATAGATTGGGGGTGGGGTCAAATAAAAGGTAAGAATAACGTGGGGTGGGGGGGGAAGAACCGGTTCAGTGACGTCATATTGTCACCGCTACCGGCTCGGGAGAACTGGGCTGAACCAGGAGGAACCCACCACTGATCCCAGTAGATGACATTGGAAAACTACTTCCAAACTGTTGCTAAGAAAGGTCTTTATAAGGACATCAGAAGATGAACTCAACTCAACAGAGACTTGGTTATACTACTGAATTGGGACTATCCTTAGAGACCATTCTGAAACATCAATTAGTACAAAATACAGCCACAGGAGCATAACTGTTTACGTTACACCCTTTGGCATGACCTTCACAGGCTGTCAACTCATTTCCAGTCTCAATTCAAGGTCCTCAAACTAACCTATAAAAGTCTTCTCAAGTTTGGGACCGTGGTCTTAACTTTTTCACATATATTCCTATCAGCAACTTAAGAGTTGTTTTTGAATGCCATGCTACCGTTGCCTTCTTAGGCTAAAATCAGATCCACTGGCTGCCTGGCAGTGGATCTTCTCGATGATAAGAATATCTTCTGCATCACAGTGAAGCATACCTGGTTCCAACTTTAGAATCTTTCTTGCACCAAGCAAAGTTATTTTACTTCCCCAAGCCTTGTATTATATTAATATATACTAAATGCATGTTGTCTATGTTTTCATTGTTAATATACTGCATTTTAATTACTACTATAGGCTAAAATGTGATTTATTTTTATTGTAAATCTCTATGGAAAACTATGCTTTGAAGGCTAGTAGGATGCTTCACTGGAGACTATTTATATTCTATGATTGACATTTACATTTCAAACTTATTACTATTCATAATTTTTGGAATTTGGATTCAAGCACATCACTTAAAATGCAAATATTCCCTTAGTTGCAGAGTTACTACCTTGACCACATTTTAAAGCATATTATACTTCTGATTCCATTCTTGTTTTTAAATTCCAAATTTTAAAGACTTAGATTAGAATAATTTAGAATAATTTTATTGTCACTTTGAATGTACACCAATTGGCACACATTAAAATCACTGATCACTGACTATTGGGGGCGAGTCATTGGCCCCCACAGAGAGGGCTCGCAACTTAGGTGTCCTCCTGGACTCACAGCTGTCCTTAGAAGAACATCTGACAGTTGTGGCCAGGAGAGCTTTTTATCAGGTTCGCCAGCTGCGTCCCTTTCTGGATCGGGATTCGTTAATGACAGTTACTCATGCCCTCGTCTCTTCCCGCATGGACTACTGCAATGCTCTCTACATGGGGCTCCCCCTGAGGAGCACCCGGAGGCTTCAGTTGGTCCAGAATGCGGCCGCGCGGGTTGTTATGGGAGCGACATGGCATTCCCATGTGGCTCCCCTGCTATGCGAGCTGCACTGGCTCCCTGTGGTCTTCCGGGTGCACTTCAAGGTTTCGGTTACCATCTTTAAAGTGCTCCATGGCTTAGGACCGGGATACCTACGAGACCGCCTTCTGTCACCAATAACCTCCCACAGACCAGTACGCTCCCATAGAGAGGGACTTCTCAGGGTACCATCGGCCAAACAGTGTCGGCTGGCGGTCCCCAGGGGGAGAGCCTTCTCTGTGGGAGCACCTACCATCTGGAATGAGCTGCCCTCAGAGATTCGGATAATCTCGGATCTTCGTACATTCCGCCGTGCCCTCAAAACATTTCTTTTCAAGCAGGCCGGCCTGACCTAACCTCGTCTAAAAACTACTTTAAATTTTATATTCTGAATCTGCCCCAGAAACTTGAAATGATCTAATTCAATACTATATCCGAACCTAACTATTTAATTATATTTTAAATCGGTTTTTTCAACTCCTTTATTACATGTATATTTCGTTCAACTGTACACCGCCCTGAGTCCTTCGGGAGTAGGGCGGTATATAAATTAAATTAAATTAAATTAAATTAAATTAAATAAATAAATAAATAAACGAAATGAAATTTCGTTGCATACAGCTCTCTTATGTATACACTACATAACCATGGCAGAATAAATAAATACAAAATTGTGCATATACCCACATATATTAAAGAAACCCCCTTATAATAAAGCATGCAAATGAACAATTTAATTCTTCTATTTGGAGACTTGAGTAACAAATTATGTTCACAAATTGACAGTTTGTACGTAAACAATCCTTGAAGCTATGTAATTATAATCATTGTAATGCAGCCTTCACACCCCCTTTTTTTTTCTTTTCTTTTTTATGCTGCAAGGAAGGTGCAACATTTGGTAGCACCAGACCATTTTTAAATTTAGTTTGATGCTGCCACCCAGGTCATTGCAATAATGTCAGAAAAGAACATTTCGTTTTTATGCTGCAGCAAACCATACAAAGAACGGAATAACCAAGATAATACAATACGATAAACAAGATAGGGGGAGGGAAAGAGTATTAAAGCATATGCCTGGTAAACACAATCAGGAGATTGTCATTGCCTCCAATTAGGAATGAGCTGAAACAGAACTTGCTATGCTGCAAGACAACCATTAGCAAGCTCACGAGAAATTAATAAACAAGAAGAAATCTGGACTGTCTCCAGGATGGCTGAGTGTTCCTACACTCATCAACAAAATGGCTCCAAGGAACTCTAAGGAAAAATATTTCTTCTGTCTCAATATACAAGGCTGCCCTTTTCTGTCACACAGCCATGCCAATCACAAGTTGTTACATAACAACCTGCACCTCTACTAAAATCACTGTACTTTTGTATTTTAGCTGAGTAACCTTAGGACAAGATGATTTGTGGGTTCTGCTGATCTATTAGAATCAGCCCACCTCCAAAAAATAAAAGCAGAACACTTTTTAAAAGCCAAGTAGAACTTTCTTTAAAAAAATGGTAGCCTTCAGTGTTTTGAATACAACATCTGACATTCCCAGCCACATGGCCAGTAAGCAAACATTTCAGTTAACTTCTAACTTGAGGAAGTTTTTCGGAATATGTTGTGACTTACCTCCAAGTGTTAATTAACTTTCCAGGTGGTTTGCTTTAACACCATCATTTTGTGAAATAACACAGGCAGTTCTCATTTAAGAAGTACCTTAGTAGCTTTCTGTGACAGACAAAACAAATTGGCGGGAAAAGAATTGGGATAGTAGCTCTTTCCACTGTGTCCATTTCTGAAGCAAGCTAGCAGCACCTAGCAGATAAACTTACCAGCACCACACCTATTATTTGGATGGGAGATCACAAGGAAATCCCAGGACTATAGCCTAGATTAAAAAAAGGGGGGGGGGAATCCACCCCAGAAAGCAGTCATAACAAACTAATCAAAATTCTGGGACTAACTATTTTAAGATAGTGGAGATTAGCTTTTGCTTGTTCTAAACGAAGCTGATAAGATAGTCTAGGAATTTTCTTGGAAAAGATAACAGCATAATTGTTGGCTGCAGTCTCTGCAATATGTAGGCTGTACAATAGAGGGTTCTTTCAGTCTTTTCAAAATGTCACATTGTTGGCACTTGGTTAGAAAAAGGATGTCCATCTGTATCTATGTTAGCTTCCTAAATTTTATGGATTTCCACTTCATCCAAAATTGCTAGACACAAGAGTCACAGGAGACTGGTATTAGTCTACTTTGGTAATCAAAAAGCCCGTCTCTTGTAACACCTTCGCATCTCTTCAGACTAACAAAATATATTAACGTGTGTGTGTGTGTGTATGCATGTAATGTATGTGTATGGGTAGATATCTTTTGAGAGCGGGCAACATAATTTCATTTTTTAATGTGGGCCAGTGTTCTTACAGTAAAAAAAAATGACATTAAAGATTATCTTAAAACGCATTAGTCTGAAAGGGTACTTTATCAGACTCCTGATTTCTGGTTACCAGAGACTAACAGGCTTCTCCACCTACAGTGTTATTGCCAAAGAAAACATCAAGAGCACAGCCGTTTACATTTTACAGAGAGAAATGTACACACAATACAGATCGGGAACAGCGGTCATTCTGCCCAAGGACAGGAGTCTGTCTCTCTTGCTTCTCCAACAGCTGCCAGCAACCTAATCTTGCATGGTTGGTATATATATACATATATACATTTTAACCTTACTGACACAAAGGACAGGCATCCAAGTTACAAACTAAATGTAGGAACGTTTATTTTTAATGCCACCGTTTGGATCAAAGGAGACAAGAAGGAAAAAAAGATCACGCGTTAGGAGAAGGAAAAAAAAATCGTGATCCAGAGGGATCCTCCCAACCCGAGACAGATTACTCCCTGCTAGACTGGCTGGAGACAAAAAACAAAACTGTAATCCAGCACCTGTGGAAGGAGCTTGGTCAGGGGCTTGGGGGCAGGCAGGCTATCTCGGGAGATGCTCCCCCACCCTCAATCTCCGCGAAGAGACGGACCCCCAATCTCCCTTCGACCCTCCACACGGTCGGCCTCACCTATCGCCCGGGAAGCTTCCTTCCGTCGAGCAAATGACCTCGCAGGGCGCAACACAACAGCCTTGGCCACCACGTCACTCCCCGCCGCACTCACCGACTTGGCGCCGACGTGCCCGCGCGCCCCTCGGAAGTTGGACCCTCAGCGACCGGAAATCACGGACAATGGACAGCTAGAGCGACCGACTTCCCGAAACCCACCGACACGCGCCAACAAGTCGTCGCGCCGATCCATCCCTTCCTCTTCCCCACCCCTTCCCGACTCCACTTCTCCCATCTGTCAAAAGGTATTTTCACAAATATCTTCCAATCGTTTCAGCGCATGGCACACACAAGTCCCGCCCTTCGCCGCTTCGCCTTCCAATCCTCCTTTGAGAGCGCTTCAGCCAAGTTTCTTAATTGGCGGGGAAGTTCCTGGTGGTTCTCGCTGCTGTTGTTGTTGTTGTGGCGGCAATCAAGCGCGGGATGGGTCTGCCTGTTAACAGGGTTCTTAATTTTGTTTTGTTTTGTTTTGTCTTCCCCTTTTGGAAAATTATGGAGGGCTCCAAATTTTTTTCCCCCCGTTTGCATGCGTTATGTGGAAGGATTCCAAAAGAGCTTTTGTTTGCATGTGTTATATTGATATTTACTGTAATAAAATTTAAAATCGATGCTTTAGGTGCCACTACTGCTTCTCACAGTTGTTTCATCGGAATTTAATATTGCATTGTTTTTCAACATATGCTGGCAAATGATGTTGATTTCAAGGAAACCCCCCTCCCGTGATTTTAGAACCACATTTTAAGAAACACTGGTTTAGAAGTGGCATTGGATTCAGTGGAACACCTTTCTGGCTTAGTTTTCGGAGTCAGGCTGAGCAAGCAAATTAAGACCCAATTCACCAAACGTGCTAACATTAAACCAATTCAGTATTTTGGTTTAGTCCAGTCATTTGGTTCTGTCTGTCTGCCTGCCCCACATCTATATTTTGTAAAATTTATTAGCTGCCCATCTTACAACAACCCAAATATTTGGTTTGTCAACTATAGTTTATGGCTTAGCTAAGTTGCAACTTTTAGACAATTGTTAAGATGACCTCTGATGCTTTTTCCAACACTTCTTTCAGTTCATATCTAATAGAATTGCTGCAAACTGAAAAACCGATGGAAAATATTAAAACTGCCATATAAGATAAATGGGGGAAGGAATAGTGTTATCAAGTTTTTTCTTTTTACTTGTAAATAGTAAATTTGCCTATCTTCTTAGGTTGAAAAAAGTCCTGAGGCACCTTAAAAACTGACCAATTTATTATAACGTAAGATTTCATACATTTCAGCCAGTGATGGGTTGCTACTGGTTTACCCCGGATCAGGTGAACCGGTCAGGGTGGCAGCAGGAGGCTCTGCCCACCCACCCGGACGCTTCTGTGCATGCGCAGAAGCGTCCCATATGTGCCCATGAGCGAACCAGTAGCAACGATTTTGAAACCTGCCCCTGATTTCAGCCCATTTCATTAACACGCAGAGAGAGGGAGTTGTTTCTTGGAAGAAGGAACAGAAAAAGAGATCAGAAAGTGACAAGATTTATTGACACTCCATAAAAAATTGTAGATTAGATCGTGTAGATTAGAAATCTATAATGGATTAAAAGACAATTACCTCAGTTTTTAAAAATCTTTTTAACTTCTTTTGCAATTCATTCTCATACAGATAACCAACCATTAAGTGGCAAGAAGTGCCATCTTTTTATTCCTCTTCTGACAGTCAGCAACTCTTAGCACTGTGAAATCCTTGGTGCTCTCTGAGCTTGGTAGTTTGCAAACAATTACCCAATTAGGTAACATCACTGGCTTAGAACTCTAACCTGCAAGCAATGTTTATGTCATAAGAAGCAGCTTAGATTTCATGAGAATTAATTAAAACAAATGAATAGGATGCCAAATAGGTGAGAGCAGCTCAAACTGAATAAATCACTATGAGACAGAAAAATTACATTCTGCAAACCTGCAAGTCAGAACAGCAGCTTACAAATGTTTTATAGCTGACTGAAAATCTGGTGAAAATATAATTCAGGTGTTAAGACACTCATCATCTCTATTGAGCATAGCTTAAGATCAATATAATGGAAACTACAACTACAGTAACAATAATGTTTAGAACATCAGAACAGTCCTGCTAGATCAGACAAAAGATCCATTTTGTCCCACCTAACATTAATTCCAATGACTGGCTGGATACTTTTAATGAAGCGTATAATCACTCTGAAAGATACTAGCTCGCCCATATCATTTATTTCCACAGCAGTTGACATTAACTGGGACATGGCTCTGATTGTGAATTTAATTTAGACAGGATACTAGTGGCAGGCAAATTTAGGCTGCAGTCATCAAAATTGGTATGATCCACGTAGATTAAAAAACAGCAGGAGTGTTACAGATGTTCTGTTCATGAAATGCAATACAGGCAGTGCTAGACTTACAATCACAATTGAGCCCAACATTTCCGTTGCTAAGTGAGACACTTAAGTGAATTTTGCCCCATTGTATAACCTTGCTTGCCACAACTGTTAAGTGAATCACTGCAGTTGTTAGTCACACAGTTAAGTGAATTTGGCTTCCCCATTGACTTTGTCAGAAGGTCGCAAAAGGGGATCCCATGACCTCAACACACTGCAACCATCATAAATATGACTCAGTTGCCAGATGGTGCAATGATCATAAGTGTGAAAAATGGTCATAAATCACTTTTTTCAGTGCTGTTGTAACTTCAAAAAGTCATTAACTGTTGTAAGTTGAGGACTACTTGTATGTTACTAAGTTAACTGCAGTGATTCCCTTAACAACTATGGCAATAAAGGTCATAAAATGAGGCAAAATTCACTTAACAATAGTCTCACTTAGCAAGGAAATTTTGGGCTCAACTGTGGTCGTAAGTCAAGGACTACTGTACCTGTAATGTATGCAAAACGTTGAAGGTCCAAATTTTCCACTGCTTTGGGAAATTGTGTCACATTTCTACTCCAGTGCCCAGACTAGCTGGACAAGTGCAGGAATGGAATTCTACTGATCTGGAACACAGCAGATTAAGGTCAATTGATGCCCTAAACACAGTATAACAATAGAGCCCTTGGCCCTTCCAATGCTAAATGACAAAACATTAAGTCTCAGTAAATGCCAAAGGTGAAATAAAGAGATTAAAAACTCAGTTTTCTTCCAGCCCATCCCTCAGATTGAACCTCAGAATTACAGTAGGTAAGTTTTTAAAAATATTTTTAAAACATAAAGTTTTAAAAAATATTTAACATCAAATAGCCATAAGCAATATAAGCAAATTATTTCATAACTAGAATAAAAACTGCAAAATTTCAACACTTTTAAAGCATTGCTAGTAAGATTGTTACAGTATAGGAGAAAATGCAAACCTAAAAAGAAGATTGCAAACTAAAGTCAAGCTTGACACAATGAAAGAGTTAAGAGCATGACAGCTAGGGGAAAAAAGCAGAGCACAATAATGCCCCATTTCCGTTGGTTCCCTAAACAGATGCTTATTTAGGTTAATGCTTAATCCAGGGTTGATCTGGAGGACACAGGTTGCGGGAAGTTATATGAAACGGATAAATCGAGTTAGCCATGGCCGAATAACGCAAGAGACCAAAAACGCAAGTGCAACAAGCTAGTTTATCTTTGGCCTTTCTTTTTTGCTTTCTGTTTACACGCCGGTTGCATTCAGAGAAGGAAGAGCTGTGTTTATTTCTAGCTGAACTGCCGTTCCTTGCGTTCCCCGCAGGTTCAGCCCAGCGATGCACCCATAAAAACAGTTTCATCCGCATGGATTCTCCGAACGAACGAACGATTCGTGCAGCCTGCCACCCCCGTTTTCCACTCTCTGGGACAATCGGTAACGATTTTTTTTGCTACCAACGCCTCTGCTACGCATTTGCAAATCCGGGAATTTCGAGCTAATCCTCTTCCAAATCTAATTTGGATGCACGGGCAGCCTTGCCATTTGCATCCACAGCCTGAGAACAGCGGAAACTCACTCACCCAACCAACCAACCCTTTTTTAACCTCCTCCTCCCTAAAAAACCATGTATTGGAGCTCCGGGAGCTGGACCACCTTCTAGTTTTGTTTTGTTTTTAAACCCTCGTCTTTAAGAGGGTGCAAGCCACACTCTCACCCTTCAACCATAGAGCTCCTAGTTCCTCTCTGTTCCTAGCGATCACCAGGAAATACAACGGAGAAGAGGAGGAGGAGGAATAGGGGGGTTAAATTAATCGGGGACCTTCCTGTTCCCAGTAGCCTCCCCCCCACCAGAGCCGAGAGTTGGGCTTTAGTGGAGTCGCTTGCAGCGGCTCGGATCCTCCCGCGTTGCTTAGGCGCCCCGGGTTCCTTCCATCCCGGGCAAAAAGTGAGTTTTAATCGGGGGATCCGTGCGGGTGGGATAAATAAGGAGGTTTTTGATGCATCCAAAATTTAGGAAAACATTTGGAGCAAGGTTGCCTATTTTGCAATGACCCCCTCCTCTGCTCCCCGGTAAGTCTCTCTTGCCCGATCGAGCGCAAAGACCCCGGTCGCGTTGCAAAAGACCGCAATATTGGTTGGGATCGGATCGTTGCTGCTGCCAAGCTTTGAGTTTCCTTATTCCACCCAACACCACCACCACCCTCTCCTTTTCTCCCCTCGACCTGGGTGAACACGCTGGTGGTTTTGCAACGATGAAAGCCCCACGCTTGACACTCGGTTTCGGCAACGCTCCGACCGTTTCCCAAACTGCACTACCGGCGGGCTTGTAGCTCGCTGCCCGAAACGACGAGGCTTTGCTCGCAAGATGGCCACCCCGACTTCACGAGAGAAAGCTGTCATTTAAAAGTTGCGGTTGAGGAGCGCGGCCCCAGACAGAGCCCATCTCCAGCAAGTTAAGGGGGTCGCTAGGTTAGAGTAAGGAAGGCGAGAATGAATCCTTAGGGCAATCTTTGAGCAGTGTACCAAGAGAAGGAAGTCTGGTAGTGGAGATGGAGATTGAAAGGTATGAAACTGACAGAGAAAAAGTATAGTATCCTGAGCTATACTGAAATTAATTTTAGTCTTGTGCAAAGGCAGCCATTGTGATTAAAAAATTATATTTTATGGTATAACCCTTGTGTAAATCCAGCTAACTTTGGCTTGGTTGTCGATCTTAATTAAGCAAACCAAAGCTTATTTCAACAGCGAACTTGGTGGAGTGTTCTTTGGCATCTTAAAAAGATTTCCAGGACAATCCAGATTGTGTTCCTTGTCTCTCATTTCATCCTTTTCTAGCATAGCTTCTGTGCCTTTCACCGCTGCATGTATGAAAAAAGAAATGAGAAATAAATGTTTCCTCAGTTCAGAGATACTGTGGAGCAGTGTTTCTCAATCTCAGCAATTTTAAGACATGTGGACTTCAACTCTTAGAATTCCCCAGCCAAATCCTCAGAAGTCTTCAAGTGGCTGAGGTTAAGAAGCACTTCTGTAGAGGTGGGAGCCAGATTGTTTACTATACAAGGTCAATGTTTGTCTTGTTACTGTTGTTAATGTAAACAACTACATTGGGGAAATCACAATCTTTTGGAAATAAATATGATAACGTCTCTCTTGTTAGTATGCTGAAAGAAGCTTTTAAAGCTGGCGGTGTTTGCACACAAGCAGTTGTATGTAGACAAACTGAGATAGTTTTACAACCAAACTCAACTATGCAACCATGGGTTCTAATACTTGTGATATCTCTAGTCCTTGGGATGCCAAGGTAATGGCAGGATGCTGATGAGAGCATGCATTTGTTTTGAACGTATTGGTCCAGGATTTTCAAATCAATGCCAGGGGTGCCTATAAGATTAAATTGGTTTCCATATTTGCTAAGGCATAAAAGGGACAAGCCAATTATTAAAATTTAGCCAATTGTATAGCATCCCAATAATTCAGGAGCTAACTGGTTTATTCACTAGCCCATCTATGTTGTAAGTCTCCTTTGTTATCAAGATCAAATTTAAAATGCCAGAATAGCTATTCTCTATCTATACAGTGTGTCAAGGATGTAATTTGGCTTGGACAAATACATTGGATGCAATTTGGCTTGGACAAATACATTGGATGTATTTAGCTTGGACAAGTACATTGCCAGACTGGATTTGAATCCCAGAAACGAGGCAGCACAAACTATACATAATGAATTTGATCAATAGTGACTAGCTTTTACCCAAATGATAAAATTTCGGAGGAGTGGAGTGGGAGGAAGTGATTGTCGCTAATTCATTCATTCTCTCTCCCCCCCCCTCTCTTTCTCTTTCTTTCAGATACATTCTGGCTTGAAAATCCTCATTTTGAGATGGCGCATGAAGATCCTGGCATTGCAGAGATCCATGGCTCAGATAACGGTGGAATCATAAGGAGAGTCTACATAGGTGAGAAACTGAGGCATTCTACAGAGTAAGATACATGACCTTGTAGATATACACTCTACACTTTATTGCCAAGGCAATATGGGAGGTAAAGCTTGTTTTTTAAGTCCATAACATCCAGATAACTTTCGGAAGCAGTTTAAATAGATGCCCCCTAAATTCACTGAACTGTAAGGAGGAGGAAGAGGAGGCACAGCTCTATTAGTCTTGCTAGTTTCTGTTATTCTAGCCAAATAATTTTAGCCTTTCTGTGAAGTTGATTTCATAGTCTGGTCTACTCAATGGACCTGTCAGGTGTATAGCCATGTTGAATTGTAAATATTTTATTTTTCCTTCAAGAAGTTTCTGAGTGGCATACAAAGTTCTCCTCTATTTCTCCCTTTTTAAGAGCAACCCCAAGAGGTAAATAAGATTAGATTAAGATTCCATGCAAGGTCTGTGATTTGAATGAAGATTTCAATCCAGAATTCACTAATTCTAGTTTAGCTTTTTAGATCAGGGTGTAGGGGATGAAATCTGCCTGTTGTCTCTTAGAAGTGCACAAAACAGAAGAACCTTGATAGAAGTCTGTCAAGTATAATATTGAGAGGAGGAAATTATTTCATATACAGGGCATAATCATATTACCTGAGCAAAATTTTGATTCAGTTGAATCAAAATTTCAGTTATATAATGTGTTTTTGTCCTGATCTTTTAAAGTAATTTTTAAAAAGACTTAAAGTGTGTATAGCAGAGATGGGGATATTTTAGTTGTCCAGGTGTTGCTCTTTCAGGCAGTGTGGACCATGGGCAGACAAAATGAAAGGGATTATCCAATAGTACCTGAAGGGTCAGATTCCCCACTCCTAACCCAATGCAGAAGAGGCAGTGAGTTCTTTTTTTTGTAAAACCCAGAGATCTCTTTTTGAACAAAGTGCTTCTCCCCTCCAATAGCTGACAGAGGCGTGGTGCGCAAGAGTGAAGATGATTTGAAGCATGAGGCCATCCAGTCCACAATACAGAACAGACAACCCACCTGGAGGGCAAGTTCACAACAGGAAGCCTCTCTAGAACGGCAGGGGAATCTGTTAGTCTCTGGCAACTACGATGAGAGCGATATGGCTGTAGCAACCAACGTCTCCCGGTCCAGCAAACAGCGCCCCTTTATTTGCAACGAGTGTGGCAAGAGTTTCAGCCACTGGTCGAAACTGCTACGGCATCAGCGCACGCACACCGGCGAGCGTCCCAGCACTTGCACTGACTGCGGCAAGAGCTTCTCGCAGAACTCACACCTGGTGCAGCACCGGCGCACCCACACCGGTGAGAAGCCTTACGTCTGCCGTGACTGCGGCAAGAGCTTCAGCTGGAGTTCCAACCTGATCCAGCACCAACGCATCCACACGGGAGAGCGCCCTTACACATGTGGGGACTGTGGTCGCAGTTTCACGCAAAGCAAGAACTTGGCCAAGCACCGGCGAACACATACAGGGGCTCGACCGTTCCGTTGTCCCGAATGCGGCCGAGGCTTTGCGCACAGTGCTGGCTTGATCAAGCACCAGCGTTTGCGCCATGACACGGACTCCCCCATTGGCCACCCATGTCCAGAATGTGGACAACGCTTCCGGGCTCCTTCAGAAGTGGAACGCCACCGTGTTGCCCATCATGGGGCCACCCCATCAGAGCCTTTCATCTGTGTGGAATGTGGGGAATGTTTCACCAAGAGCACTACCCTTATCCGCCACAAGCGAGTGCACAAACCGATATTTGTGCGTTGAGGGTTTCTCCCTCTGGTAGGGTGTGAATTCTGAGTGATGTCCAGGTTAGTAGCCTGGAGACTGAGGATAGTTTGGGGTCCAGCGTGACTCTGCATCCTGGATCTCGCTTGCCTAGATCAAAGGTCCTGTGTGAGCCAGTGTATCCAACTAGGGAGTAGCAAGAAGGGGAGGTGGCAGGAAATTCAGCTTGGAGCTCAGGTCTCTGGTCATTTGTTGGAAGAAAAACTGTGTCCAGATCTTAATCTGCCTTCTGAGGCAGGATCAAAAAATAGTTCTCACTGATCATCTGAGAACTAGTAGGCTGTTACTGTAAATAAAAGTTTTTAGTTAGAAGCCATAAGAATTTTTGAGAAGGTGGGAGAAGAAACCTGATCTTCAGTCAATCTAAGATTTATTGGGACTTCAAAGGAAAAAAATGAGTAAGGAAGTACCTTTGAGTTATTTTTGTTTGGAAAGGTATGTGAAGTGAGGAAAAAGTGAGGGCACTGAAGAGTGGAGGAATCGGAGGATTGAAACCCGTTTTGTGCAATAAAATGTTTTGTATCCCCTAATCTCAGTTGCTTTCACTCTTAGTTTCCTTATGATTATCTTTTCATTAGAAAACTAGGCAGTGTGTGTCAGAAATGGAATATGGACCAAACATTGAATAGACAATAGATCTACACTGCAGAAAAGGTGGAGGCACACAGCAGAATAATAAATTATGATTGTGGGAGCTACTATATTAAGTAGACATATTAAACAGATATGAACCACAAAATATTTGGGCTTTTTAGAAGAAGTTTTCTCCAGGACAGGAATGGTCTGTGGTTATTATTGGTAAGGAGTAGGATGTTTTGATGCCACATACTATAATTGGATGGTGATGAGCTCTCTACGTTTTCCTAATACTTTCCAAGTTTCAAGTGACTTAAACCAAACTAAAGCCTTTGTGTTTTTGTTTTCCTCACGAGATCATGTCTCTAGAGCTGTGATAGCGAACCTATGACACACATGCCCAAAGTGGCACGCAGAGCCATGTTGCCTGGGACATGTGGTGTTGCCCGTTCCTCTTCTGTGTTTCTGGCAAAAACAGTAGAGTAGCTGGCTGAAACTGAAAATTCATTTTCGAGCACATGGATGTGCCCTGGGCAGCTCCTCTTCCGGGTTGCAGCCCAGACGCACGTGTACTCCCTTTTTGGCACTCGGTGCGGAAAAGGTTCGCCATCTCTGCTCTAGAGCTTTGCAGTTTGATATTGAGCAAAAGATCCAGTCTAAACATCAAAAATTAGTGAGAGGAAATTATAACTAGATAAATTTCTGACAATTTCTATCAAAGCTTAAATATATATTATAGTATTGCAATTCAATATTATAATACCGTGTTTCCCTGAAAATAAGACCCTGTCTTACATTTTTTTGAACCCCGAAATAAGCGCTTAGCCTTATTTTCGAGAAGGTCTTATTTGGGGGCATGTGGAGCAAGATGGGGCTCCTCTTGCCGTCTTACCTGATTTCCAGCTCTGCATTTAAATCTTTTTGGGGAGGGCTTATTTTTGGGGGAGGCTTATTTTAGTGCATGCGTTCAAAAGCCCGATTGGCCTTATTAGGGGATGTCTTATTTTCGGGGAAATTGTCAGCATTAAGATACTAAATCAAAGGTTCTTACCTCTAGCTGTGAGTTTATAAAGAGAGACCTGTGGTGGCGCAGTGGTCAGAATGCAGTATTGCAGGCTAATTCTGCTGACGGCCAGCAATTCAGCAGTTTGATTTTTACCAGGCTCAAAGTTGACTCAGCCTTCCACCCGTCTTGAGGTTGGTAAAATGAGGACCCAGATTGTCAGGGGCCATATGCTGACACTGTAAACTGCTTAGAGAAGGCTGTAAAGCACTGTGAAGCGGTATATAAGTCTTAAGTGCTATTGCTATTTTTAGAGTGGATGTTCTAAGAAAACAGCAACCGTTTCCCCTGCTTATCACCCTTGAAACATTTTTTTTGCAGACTTAAGAACTCATGTTGCTCAAATTCAGAGGAAAATTGCAAAATAGAGCTATGATTTCCGTTTTGAAATGATGAAATATCAAAACTGGTGTCCTTAAAAACCAGTGTCCAAAACCCGGTGTTCAAACCACAAGATCCCACTTGGGAAGCAATCACCAAAGTGAAAATAACTCATCTTGAGCTGTTTTTATTTTAAATATTTTGTGTACCTTTAGTGAAACCTCATGTCAGGATTTGAGAGGCCTCAGACAGTAGAGTTCTGGACAAAAGTGGAATGCTTTTTTTAAAAAAAGCAGGATGAAATAGTCTGGTAGTAAGGTAGGAGATAACCAGGGAATGAGCTACAGTTTAATTCTGAGGAAGTAACTTTCAGATTGGCTCATTCCACCTAATACAGGTTTGGCTAAGTAAGTGACAAGGCACTATTGCCCGTTTGTCCTGTAAGTCCTAACTTAGATATGAAAGCCAGCTGAATGACTTTGGGCCACTCACTCTCTCAGCCCATCTTACCTCATGGGGTTGTTCTACAAAAAATAGGAGGAAGGAGTATTATGTATGTTCACTGCCTTGAATTATTTATAAAAGTAATAAAGGAACGATAGAAAAAAAATACTAATAAATAAAATGAGACAAAGAAACATTAACCCAAAAAGAATTGGGGAGTATTAGCAAAAACTGTTGTGAGATGGATAAATGACAGAAGGTTCTACAGTCAGCTTATGGAGTTGTTGGTGTACTTATTTTCTGTTTTTAATAAACATCCATCAGACCTCTCTGGAATAGAATACTGGCTTGGATTGGTCTCTCAGGAATCAAAACTGTTATCTTTATTCCTGCTTTAACAATGGCCAATCAAGATTCCAGGAAAGCTTGTAAGTGTGGCGTGGCGTTCCATTTTTGACAAGCATCTGCTAGTTGAGGAATTCCATCTTTTATAATTCTAAAAACAGAACCAGGCTAGCTTGGACTACCAGTGGCTATGACCTATCTCAGCCAAGAAACAGTAGTGTGTTATTAATAATTAAATCTTAATAACTCAACAACAGCACTAAGATTTAAATCACATTTCTTCAAACCTTTGCGGACCCCTGTGATGACATCACGCCCCCACCAGGGGTCCACAGACCACAGATAGATAAGCATTGCCCCATTCCTCTCTCTAGTCCTCTATCATGGAAGCATACCTTCCCCTTTTTTCTTGACAGGTAGAATGCTTCTAAACAATGCAGTGATCTGCAGGTCTCTCTTAACTTTTATTTTCCAACAGTACCTTCAGGACACAAACCAAATCCAGAAGTATTCTTCAAACTAAAGTTGTAACTCAAATTGATTACATCCATTTTTTTTTAAATCAAAAGAACCTTAACAAAACAAAATCAGGTGGGCCATAGAGCTTTCTGGGCGGCAATGCGTTAGTCAATATGCAATTATTACTTGCTTTGTTCTATTTATTTTGTACAATTCCATTTACAAGCATTGCATTTCACTGGGCATCTTATGAAAGATGGCCTCCAGGTGCCACAACTAACGTAACATAACATAACATCTGAAAAGTCAACAATTGAGCAGATGTGATCCTCAAGATGTTATCATTCCCCAAAACAGAAACATTCCCATATTCGTTTTAACAGAAAATTGTCATCCCCTTACCCTCCCACCCTCCCCCTTTCAGCTGCATGCAGCAGGAATGCTGCTTCCCTCCAGATGTTTTGACCATCACAAAATAATAGGTGGGCAAGGGAGTCATCTTTGCTAGGCCTTTGTTGGCAACATTTGTGATGCACCTGCTGCTGTCAGTTGCTGAATCTTTTGGTTCATTGTTTCTATTACAGCTGTAAAAGAAAAGAAACCAAACTGAGTCAGGAAAGCATTTCAGCAGGAATTTCGATAATCAGAATCAGATGGAGTTACATTTACAGTTTTTGCACTTCTCAGTTTTTGCCTGCTGCTAAGGCTTACCTTGTTTCATTGCATGCTTCTCCTGCAATGCTGGCTGGATTTTCTCTATTTGCTTTGTCAGGAAATCAATCTTCCTCTTGAAGAAGTCTCTAGCCTCATCCACTGTCTGCCAAGATCAAAGGCGCTGTTACTCCACTGTTTACAATCAAATGGCTTTGTCGACTGAGAATGCCCAGCTAGCACCTTGCAACTGCTACTGTGATAAATCCAAATTCATTGCTTAATTTGGATGATTTTCCCAATCAGATTTTGGCTTATATTTTTTCAGTCAATAATGGGCAGAACTGAGTGTTTTCTGCAAGATTCAGAGAATGCTAAATGGCCAATCTTCAATCCCTTTTACCACCTGCCTCTGTATATAATGGAAATGGGATGGGATCAGCTGGGGTCAGCAGCAAGATACTTTGGTGGCATATGAAAATGAATGAAATGAAAAGACTATTTAAATTTGGTTATCTTTGCCAAGATTAGAATTCTCTGTTAATTCTTTTGAAGATGGCTTTTGTGGCACCTTATACATGAGAAACGTGCCTTTTTTCACAACCTGTGTAAAAATCAGACCAGAGAGGCTTCCTAAGATTTATTTATTTAGTGTGTCAGCCAGGGATCACTGAAGCGGCTGGTTGCTTCTGAAAGGAATTTTTTCAGGCGCTGCTATCTTACCCGTGGGATGCCTGAATGCCAGTAGGCAATCAGGGGAGGCTCCTTTCCTGTCCCTACGCGGTTTATTCGCTCACGGGAATCGAACTGCTAAGCTGCCGACCAGCGGAGTGCAAGCTCAGCATCTTAACACGTGAGCCACAGCAGCCCCTTCTTCCTAGGAGCTTCTTACTCATTGGTCCACACGAGTAGGGGCTCATTATTTTAAAGCCTCTGGCTTAATGACTTCTGATTGAGATCCAATTTGTAACAGTAATCCAATGCTCAATTACAGTTGTAAGTCGAGGACTTCCTGTACAACTGTGCCTCTATGACGGAAAACCAGATCTCTGCATTTCCTGTGATGTTAAATTAGGGATTGTTGCCTCCTTGGAATTGTGCCGCTCCTTCAACAATAGCCTCAGAGAAATGAAAAATGTCTTACCTTTTCTACATAGTAACCTGTCCCTACATCTAACAATACATGGCTCCCATCAGAAAGCTTCCCAGGAACATACATCTGTAAAGAAAGGTTAAGGAAAAGCACAAGAGCTCGGAAGAATCAAGCACAATCAAGAGAAAAAAAGAATTAAATTTCTAGTCGAAAGAGAAAATCCCCCACTGGAGAAAGTAAAAAAGTCACAAGCATTGCTAGGTCATAACCCTCATGCTGATGAAGAAACAATATTGGACGGAATCGTTATAATAGCTGAAATAATATTATAAAGCATGGCATCAGTATTTCTTCACTAAATAAAATAAAAATTGCAAAACAATAGAGTTATGAGTACTTTTGGAATTGTTTGGAGCTTTTGTTTTGGCTGATTTACGTTAATAGTTCTATGAGACCACTTTATACCAGCCTGTATTTCCTGGTTGTCTCCCCTTTAAGTAGGGGAGATCTAAGATCACAATCATTTTTTAATTGAGCCAGAGGTTGCCACCTGTATCTAAAAATATACTCACAACAAAATACACTTCCCCACCTGTGCTATGCTCTCTTAAGTCAGGGTTGTCAAACTTGCAGCCCACGGGCCGGATGTGTCACATGCTGGCCAGGCCCACCCCCGTTTTAGCAAAGGGGAAAAAGGTTGCGATACGTCACGTGATGATGTGACAATGCGAGTTTGACACCCCTGCTTGTAAGTAAAGGACACAATTCTAGTGCTCTCCAATTTTAGAAAACAGGAGATTCTTAAGGGTTTATATTTGTGTAACCTACGTGGTTCCATATTAAAAGTTTCTTTTGCTTCTCTAGTGTCTTAAAAATCCCAAATGTTATAATCAAGGTAAGTCACAGAGGTTCCATCCAAATCATAGTACAGAACTAATCTGCAAAAATATCATTTAATAGAAGGCTGCAGGAGGAAATTAATTTACACTAATACAACATGAGTTGAATGAAAAGATTCTCTCCCACTTAAAAAAACAGATTTTTCTCTTGGAGAACTTGAATTAGAAACACAGAAATAAGAGACAGTTCTCGGCTATTTTCTATTATTTTCTTAGTGGGAAGTTTGATCTAATGTAGGAATTAGAGGCTGCACTACAACAGAGCACTCTAAGGTACTTTCTCTTCCTCTTCTCTTGATAGTTTTGGATGTTGGCATATGATCGCTTCAAAGTGCTGCAATTTTGTGTACAAAAACAGTTCATCAATACTTAAAACGGAACCTCTATGGAATAAGGTTCTGAGACTTCTGAAAGTACTATTAGTGTGTCATCAGGTTACACTTTCAGTTGTGATAGAAGCATTTCTTTTTGTTTTTCAGTTGAGCAACTGGTGGAAGTCACAACAGAAAGCATATTACAGAGCCAGACAAAGCAGTGGTTCACACATTATGCTTCATCATAAACTGCAATCAATATGTCATACAAATATGCCAACTGCTTTCTGCTGAAAAGTATGGCATTATCCTGAAGGGATTCTAATTTCTTATTAACTTTGATTAGACCTACCTTCCTTCCTTCCTTCCTTCCTTCCTTCCTTCCTTCCTTCCTTCCTTCCTTCCTTCCTTCCTTCCTTCCTTCCTGCCCTCCCTCCCTCCCTCCCTCCCTCACAAAACCTCTAACTGAGCCCAACATATAGAAGTCTACAGCTTCCAAGGTTTGCTTCTAGATTTGCTCTCATCAGAAATGATGACAGAATAACTAGCCTGTGCAAACAGTGTTTCTCTTTTAGAAGTGGCAAAACACATTTGGGCTCACTGAAATAATAGTAACTCACTAAACAGTAAACTGTTTGATTGTTTAATCCCACTGCCAAATTATTAGAATTATTACAAATTACTATACTTCTGAGGAAGAAAAAGTTAAAAAGTTGAAGCTGTTCCAGGATATTATTATTTTGTAAAAAAGGATACAGAGCTGGAGAGTGGAACCAGTAGCTCTTTACCTAAGCAGAGGAGAAAAATAGGTTTTGCAATGTGTTTTAGATAAGGCTACCCTATAAAAGGACAAACTATAACTAATGTAGAATATAGCAGCTAAAACAGCCCATATATCCTATTAAACAAATCATGCTAGCTGCAACATGTAGTTCTAATACAATCTAAACTGTTGGTGATTCTTGTGCAAAGGTCGTAAATTCTTTAGAACCATAACACTCGAGGAAGGACACCTTCAGGATTTATTAATATATTAAGGACTGCTAAGGGCGGTTTTTCCTCAGCTTCTACTGCTGAGACCATTAGAAACTGTCCATCGTGTGAAGATACAGGGGAATGCCATCTCACCTATGCCCCAATAAATAGAATGAATGCCCCCATCTCAGGTGTTTAGCTAACACGGATGTTACTGTTATTTCAACAGCATCTTAAAATCTGAATATTTTGGAAACACTTGGGCCATGTTAACACACAAAGGGTGTTGTCTGTTTTACATGGCACCTACTATTTTACTAATTGCTGTGAAGCTATAATATAGAATAGAAAAATAAATAAGGGGGAAATGCCTAGAATTATTCTCCCAATCAGCAGAACTGATATGTAATAGTATTTCAGAAACAGTTCAACTGGATTCAGAATAATTTTTTGTTAATGAATCTAAGACACAGAAACTTGCTGAGTTCCTTTTGAGCAGTGTTTAAGGTGTGATACTAGAACCACTGGGGGATCCCCACAAAACCACCCCTGGCTCCATGAAATTACATTTCCTGGCCCATGTTACATTAAAATCCCAATCAATCATGAGAAGTAATAAAGCTCTTTAGAGGCCCTACACAATTTGTGAAGGAAGTGGGAAGGGCTCCTGAGAGGAAAAAAAAGTTTAAGAAACATTATTTTACATACCAGTTTCTAATTTCTTGTATTCTCTTTTCCTTACTTCACGAAGAAAAATTAGGGAGTGAAAATACTTGGTTTAAAGTTGGTATGTACTATAGGTCAGTAGCAGGGATCAGATTTAGCAGATTTTATAACATTTTTTCCAGTTCTCTATTATTTAAATCACAGATGAGTAATCTCAAACTAGATGACCCCTAACGGGATGTGGTGGCTCAGTGGCTAGGACGCTGAGCTTTTCAATCAAAAGGTCAGCGGTTTGAATCCCTAGTGCCGCGTAAAGGGGTGAGCTCCCGTTACTTGTCCCAGCTTCTGCCAACCTAGCAGTTCGAAAGCATGTTAAAAATGCAAGTAGAAAAATAGGGACCACTTTGGTGGGAAGGTAACAGTGTTCTGTGCGCCTTTGGCATTTAGTCATGCTGGCCACATGACCATGGAGATGACTTCGGACAGCGCTGGCTCTTCGGCTTTGAAACGGAAATGAACACCGCCCCCTAGAGTCGGGAACGACTAGCACATATGTGCGAGGGGAATCTTTACCTTTACCTAAAATGTACCAATGAAATTTCAGCCAATCACTGTAACTTTATAATCAAAACAGAGAAGAATCTTCTAGACAAGAGAAGCTAATTCTATTCCCAAACTGACAAGGCTGCAATCTTTCACCCACTTATCTAAAACTCAAGTGAGTACAGCTTCTCAGAAGATATACTGTATTTTTCGGAGTATAAGATGTACCTTTTCCCCCCAAAAAAGAGGGTGAAAATCTGGGTACATACTCCGAATGTAGCCCTGCCCAGCTTCTCAAACTGAGGTTTCAGAGGCTGAAAAAAGCATCAGAAACGAAACTTCAGAAAAGAAGCCCCCAAACAGAGCTTCAGAGGCTTTTTTTCTGAAGCTCTGTTTTGGAGGCTTTCAGAGGCAGGAAAAAAAGCAAAAAAAAAGCAAGGCACAGAGCTCACAACCAAGGAACCTGTTACTAAAATTCACCTCTGAGAACAGCTGATTGGGGGTATTCCAGCCGATCCACTTGCCAATCAGCTTTTTTCTTATGTTCCACCCCAAAAACTAAGGTGCGTATTATAGTCTGGTGCGTTTTACACTCTGAAAAATACGGTATCTAGAACTGCATTGCAAGCCTATCCTCCTTTAGGTATAGAATCTCATTAGGTCATAAAGACAGTTGGGAAACCTCTGGCCTGGCAGGTGTAAAACTCATCCCAGCATTAGCCAGCACAGCCAATAAGGAGGAATGTTAGGAGTTACAGTCCGGCAAAACCAGAAGTTTCCCATAAAAAAATTCAAGCACATTTTGGAGACTGAGCCGAGGCTACATAAGAAAGAGATTTTAAAAAGGGAGTTATTACTTGCCTTCGTTACTTTTATTTAATACATTCAGGCAGTCCTTTGCTTCCACATATTTTGTCTGTACCACTTTAAGTTGTGCAATGGACGAAGAAAGGAATTCAACTTCCTGGGGAAAAAAAATAAAACTCAAGAGTTCAGCAATGAAGGTCACACTCTCAGCTTCCAAACAATTGTTGGATTGGATATTCTAAAACAGTCTTAGAAAATTTTGTCACTGTACTATTTAGTGCATTGAGAGATGAGGCAATTATTTTATTTAAACTTGTCTGTTCTGTTCTCATCAAAAAGTTTTATCATCTTTTTATGACGAAGTGACACCAGCTAGCAGATACATTGCAAGAAATTGATGGAGATGTTAGGGCCACATAATTCACAAGAGTGGTCGTTAACCACAATTTCCTCTTTCCCCCAATGAAATATTTTGGCTTTTTTCAACATATGACCATTTGGGAAGAACTGGACTACAAGCATTTCCATGTGCGGCAGCATAGTGTCTAAATTAGGGTGGAGAATCTGGCTTTTCTGAAGTTGTTAAAATTTCCAACCAGACTGTTGATGTTGAACATTGTTGTGAGCTGTAATTCAGCAACATTTGAAAGGGACTACAAGAACATCTAATGTTTATCCTAAGCTTGCCTTAACATTGAGCAATGAAAATCAAAGCATCTGGTTCCTTAAGGACTTCATTAGTGAATTGAAACGTATAATTTAAAGGATAACAGGACGCATAGGGAATGAGTGACAAAAGTTGGCTCAAATTCTAACTGCATAAATTGTTGCCATATAATCTTTCTATAACCAGTCTAGTGGACAATTAAACTGTTTAAGATTATCATATGAAGCAGTTATCTTTTTTTTCCTTAAAGTAGGAAAACATAAACTTTAAAAATCAAAACTATAGTCCTGGGATTCTTAGAAAAATTAGAACGGGGTCTTAACCCCAAGAATTAAATTTAATTTATTCACAACATATCCAGTTAAAACATACTTTCCAGCTGGATCCTTTCCAGCTAGATCCTTAACACACAAGGCACTTAGAATGACCTAACAACAGAATCAACCACTATTAGCCTCACTCATTTTAATCCTGCATGAAATTCTCTTTCCTGTCCTCCTCCATATTCCATAGGCATTAAATTAGGAAATAATAATACCATCCAACGACGGAACCAACTACCTCACCGGTTAATTTTTGTGCTACGCAAACAGCCAGTCACGTGACCAACTGACAGCACCACTACACAAGACCTATATAAACAAAAGAGAAACAGAACAAGATACTTCATGCAAAGTCCCGCTGAAGTTGTTTCCTAGTCTGGTAACAAAATGCTCAAGAGCTAAATGGCAAGCTCGGCGAACAAACCACTGCCAAAATCTACAACCCGAGCTACATATATTTTCTATTATTTCAAATGTATTCATTTTGTTTGGTTTGTTGTCTGTTTGTTTGGTTGTTGATCTTGATATCTTTAGTAGGGAAGCTTTATATGTTAATATGTTATATATCTTAATATCTCAAGTTCAAAAGAATTACAGGTGGTCTTTGATTTACAACAGTTCATTTAATGACCGTTTGAAGTTAGAATGGCACTGAAAAGTGACTGATGACCATGCGATCAAAATTCAGATGCTTGGCAACCGGTTCATATTTATGACAGTTGCGGTGTCCCAGGGTCATGTGATCCCCTTTTGCGACCTTCTGACAAGCAACCCATGTTCACGTGATTTAGATTCGGATGCTTGACACCTGACTCACATTTATGACGGTCGCAGTGTCCCAGCGATCCCCTTTTGCAACCTTCTGACAAGCAGTGGGGAAATCAGATTCCCTTAACTACCATGTTGCTAATTTAAGAACTGCAGTGATTTACTTAATAAATGCAGTAAGAAAAGTCGTAAAACGGGGCAAAATTCACTTGACAAATTTCTCAGCAACAGAAACATTGGGCTCATTTGTGGTCATAAGTTGAGGACTACATGTATTATAGTTTTCCCATTCCCTTTGACCTTCCTTTCCTGCCTGATGAGGTTGGTCTTATCACAATAAGGATGGGGGATAGTGCTGAGAGCTCTAGTCAAAAGCCTCTAAACTACATGTCCCAGATTATGAAATTTAATTCCCCTTAATTTTTAAAAATCTTTTCATATCTAGAAACACAGCAAAGAGTCCCTTTGTCTCACACACAAAGGGTTGGTGGAAGGATACTATGTGAACCACCCCCTCTCCCCCTCCCCCCTCGGAAAAGAATGAAACCAAACCAACTGTCAAGTTGCTAACTCAAAGGAGACAGAACCAGCATTTAAAAAACAAGAAGGCTGTTGAGAGAGAAGGCTTGAGATTTCCAGTTTTCCATCCTATATTTGTGGATGTCATTAAAGTCAGTGACATTCGCAAAGAATACGCCATCCCTTCCCTGTGTCTTCCAGTTCCACATTAAAAATATTTTTGAATCCATTTTTCACATTAACAAGATTGTCAAACATGAGATTGTGAATTTCAAGTCTCTTAAAGCAAGGGCAACCATACATTTTGAATTCAGATCTAACTACATTTAGAAAGCCACTAACAAAGCAATATTTCTATAATGATCTAAGCACTGACCCTCCTCTCTTTAATTTATACAGTAACAAAGAGAAAATGTGTTTGGCCTTTATATTGAAATATTATGATCCAACACGAATGATGGGAGAAAATATTCAGGACAAAGCACTCCAAATATTAAAAGTATTATATAAAACTATTTGTGGAGAGGTGAAATTATTTAGGATATTCATTTTGAGAAGAGGAGAGACATGATTTCTACCTGATCTGGCATCTGAAATTAAGTGACAAATTTACCAAAAAACTGCACAATTTCATCAGGGGAAAGAGAGGAAGGCAAAGCACAGTGACTCCAAACAGTTGAATTAAGTAAGGCATTTCCAAGAGAACATACTGAGTTTTTAAAGGACTGATGGGGTAAGAGGTTGCCTAGCATGCTATATAAAACCCAAAGCTGGAGAACATCTAGGTAAGTCACTTTCATACTCCTACATATTTCTATTTAAAAACTATCTATCTATAAGTTGCCCAACTCCTGAGGTTGAAGATACAACCTGGAGACTCAGAGGTACGCAGGTAGTCCTCAATTTACGGCCACAATTGAGGCCAGCATTTCTGTTGCTACATAAGACATTTGTTAAGTTTCACACTATTTTACATCTCTTCTTGACACATTTATTAAGGGAATCACTGCAGTTCTTAAATTAGTAAGACAGTTGTTAAGTGAATCTGACTTCCCCAATGATTTTGCTTGCCAGAAGGTTGCAAAAGGGGAAACCCAGGACCCCGGGATATTGCAACAGTCATAAATGTGAGTCTGTTATCAAGCATCCGCATATAAAGCACGTGACCATGGGGATGCTGCAATGGTCATTAAGTGTGAAAAATGGTCATAAGTCACTTTTTTCAGTGCCACCGTAACTTTCAACGGTCTCTACATGAACTTCTGTTAAGTTGAGGACTACCTATATTAACAGCCCCTAGAAAGTCACAGAGGGTTGTGGCATGCAATGGTTGTCTCCATTGCAGCATCCCCATGGTCACGTGATTTATGTTCGGATGCTTGGCAATGGACTCACATTTATGATGGTTGCAAGTGTCTCCGGATCATGTGATCCCCTTTGGCAACCTTCTGGCAAGCAAAATCAGTAGAGGGGAAGCGAGATTCACTTAAAAATCAGGTTACTAATTTAAGAACTGCAGCGATTCCCTTAAGAAATGCGGCCAGAAGAGTCGTACAATGGGGAAAAACTCACTTAAAAAATGTTTCCCTTAGCACCCGAAATTTTAGACCTCGATTATGGCAGTAAGTTGAGGACTTAACTGGTACCTCTGAGTTTCAGGGTTGTGTCTTGAAATCTTAACGCACAGAACTTAATAGTGAACGTTAGAAGACAAAAACCACTGGGATCAAACGATGGTCCATGATGGCCACAGGCAAAATCCTATTAGCAATAGCATTTAGACTTATATACTGTACCATTTCACAGTGGTTTAGAGGACTCTCTGAGCGGTTTACAAAATCAGCCTATTGCCCCTAACAATCTGGCTCCTCATTTTACCGATCTTGGAAGGTTGGAAGGCTGAGTCAACCTTGAATAAATCAGGACCCAACTGCCAAATTGCAGGCAGCAATTACCCATTGCCTTCTTTTCCTTTTCCCTCTCTTTTATTCACTTGAGATTCAGAGAAAGTCGAGACGGCTGCAGGGTGATACCGAGTTCAATGGGTTCTTTCTTTCTTTCTTTCTTTCTTTCTTTCTTTTCTTTCCTTCCTTCCTTCTTCCCTTCCTCTCTCTCTCTCCCTTCTTTCTTTCCTTTCTTTCCCTTCCCTTCTTTCTTTCCTTTCTTTCTCTTCCCTTCCCTTCCCTTCTTTCCTTCCCTTTCTTTCTTTCTAATAGGCGGGCTCAGCATGAGCATCCACCCCAACCGGGCGCCTTCCAGGACGTTTGGCTCCCAACTCTCACCTCCTTCGCCCATCCCTTGGCTTCCGAAGGCCAAGTGGAGGAAACCCCCACCCCCATCACCCCGATTTAGGTGTCGAAAGGACCCCCCCATAATCCCACGCCGAGATGACCAAGCGCCCGTCCCCATCTCCCTCTCCACACTTCTGGGCCGACAGCCGCGATGACGATCGAGTCATACACGCCTACGCCCACCCTCCGCTTTCTCACCTGATCCAGCTGGGTTTTCAAGACTTCCAGCTGCGGCAGGGAGAGCTCCGCGATGTTCACCTGCTGCGCCATCTTAGGAGGCGGAGACAGAGAGATCCCTCCGCGGACGCCACCTCGGGAGGGCAGTGACGTTCGCTCTAGCTGTGTGGAGTCTATGATCAAGGCGCCCTTTGTGACTCACGACCAACCGAAAGGGCCGCCCGTCCCAGCCAATAGAAAGACGCTTACGGCTCGTGACGCCCCGCCCCCCATTTTTCTTAAGAAGGCGGAAGCGTCCTTGCCAATGTATGAAAAAAAAAACTGCACTACATGCGTTCAGATGATCAGATCTATATTGGAGGGTGTAAATAAAAATCGGAACTCCGTTTGGTTTTTTTGGACTGTACAAATACAAAAGAGTATTCCGGCATTTGAGAGTTTGGCACAAAGAGGAGGAGGTGGGGGAGTCATTATTTATTTATTTTCCAAAGTACCAGAAGGCAAAACAAGAAACAATGGATGGAAACTGATCCAAGGAGAGAAGCAACCTGGAATTAAGGAGAAACTTCCTAACAGCTTGCCTTCAGAAGTTCTGGGTGCTCCAACACTGAAAGCTTTTATGAAAAAGCTGGACAGCCAACTGTCTGAAATGACATAGGGTCTTCTGCTTGAACAAGGGGTTGGACTAGAAGACCTCCAAGGTCTCGTCTGGCTCTATTATGAGTGATTGAAATGATTTGTGTTCTTATATCTTTGAACCTGCCCTATCAGGCAAATTGAGCCCCCTGCTGCCCCCTCCCAAAGCTACCATATTGATCTAACACCACCCACAAGTTCTCAAGACACCATCCCCATTGGTTGGGGATGACGCAAAGAACAGTCCCATGCATCTGGAGGGTATCTGAGGTCTATGTTGCGTCGCGGCGTCTAACCGCAGCCTCAGTCTGCTTACTCATTTACTAGTTAGTGTTTCTCAACTTTGACAACTTGTGTGGACTTCAACTCCCAGAATTCTTCCTGTGCTATATTAGTACCTCCTCTATATTCCCCTCCAAATGTACTATGACTTCCAACTACTGTTCTCCTGGTCATCCAAGTAACTCATCTGATGCAATGTAGCTGACTGGGGCACACCAAACTGTAAAACTGATTTAAGATTAGAAAGTAACCTGTGCCTTTGAAGTACTGTCTAAAAGTGAATGCAAAATTATCCGATATCCTTACTAGATATGTCCTTTTTGAATCTGAGGAACTGTACAAGAAACAATTGATTCAAGAATGCAACTGATTTGGATTTGAGAGGGTTGTCTCCTTCTACTGCGTATGCGCAGAGATTACATCTATTGACATCCCTGGACTTGAAGTCTCCTTAAGATCAAAACAAGAGTTTCTCAGTGCAAAAACAGAACTTTATAACAACCAAGGTTGCTCCCCACATATTCCATGTCATAGCCTCTGGAAATTTAAATCAGAGGCTCTGACAGAGTTAGGGATCTGAAGATCAAACAGGAAAGAGTTAATTTCCCATTTTATGGTAAATAATTTATCCAACTCTGGGCTATTGCTCATATACTCAAGATCTTGCTTAATCAGCACATAAAAAGGAAATTCTGGGGCCAAGGTAAGCCAAAAGAAATGCCCAAACAAAATATAGAAGCTGTACACAATACAATTGTTTACAAAAATACAGAAAATATAAAAAGGCTAAAAAAAATACAAAAAAGCTGTACAATACCATCTCCTCCCACTTATGACTGCATGACTATAACCTTGTTGTGGTATCCTTAAGATTTATATTGACTGTTTCCTAATATGATTTGATTGCCTATTTGTTCCCTATGACTATCATTAAGTTGTACCTTATGATTTATTTTTATTTATTTTTTATTGGTTCAATTTATATGGCGCCCTTCTCTAGACTCAGGGCAGCTTACACTGCGTTAAGCAATAGCCTTCATACTTTTGTATATACCTGCTTAGTAGGGCTTTCCCCCCCCCCCCCCCAAAAGCGGTGTTCTTTTTTATAGTCAGCTTATTGCCCCCACAATCCGGGTTCTCATTTTACCTACCTCGAAAGAATGGAAGGCTGAGTCAACCTTGAGCCTGGTGAGATTTGAACTTGCAGTAATTGCAGGCATCTGGTGCTAGTTAACAGCACTTTAGTCTGCTGCACCACCAAGGCTCTTGATTCTTGATGAATGTATCTTCTTTTATGTACACCAAGAGCGTATGCATCAAGACAAATTCCTTGTGTCCAATCGCACTTGGCCAATTAAGAATTCTATTCCTATTCTATTCTATTCTATTCTATTCTATTCTATTCTATTCTATTCTATTCTATTCTATTCTATTCTATTCTATTCTTTTTTTTACCAAGTCATTTATTAGCAACTTTCAAGTATGCCGCCAACAAGCTCTTATCTAATTTATAATTTTTATAAAGGTAGAACTAAAATTCCAAGGAGGGGTGTAAATTGCATGCCTTCCCAAGCATCCATAGTGAATGGCTATACTGACTAGGGCTGCTGAAAGTTGGAATACAAAGTCTGGCAGAACTGTTACCTATTTCCCATATTAGCCCAGTCACCTAAGTCTAGACAAGTCAGCTCAAGCATCCTCAGTCAAGACTTGAACATATCCCCTGCCCCAGGTTCAGGCTGCATGTATACACAGATCTCATTGGCATCCTTCAGTCTCAAGAGACTATGGTATCGTGCTCTGGAAAGAGGTCCTAAAACAGCATCTAGTGTGACTAAAAAGGCCAATTCGAGAGTGGCAATCCCTTCCACACTGAGGGCAGATACATTCTGTCCCCTGCCCAGCTCCCAGATTTCGCTGATTCTGGGACTGCCTCTTTGCCTCAGCCTGCCGAACAAGTGTCTCTTTGAATTGGAGAAGGCCATGCTGCGTCTTTAGCCTCCAAGCTGAACGATCAGAGGTCAAGGTTTCCCAGTTGTTAATGTCCATTCCCAGGGCCTTTAGGTCCCTCTTGCAGATATCCTTATATCGCAGCTGTGGTCTCCCTCTGAGGCGCTTTCCCTGCACTAATTCTCTATTAGCCGACCATCAGCCATCACAACATGCCCCATGGAGCATACACAGAAGTTGTTTGCTTTTAACCTTTATTGAAGTTTTGAAACCTTAAAATACAAATAGGATTTAAGAATAACTTACAATAATTGTTGAACATTTACGCTGTACAAATGTGATACATATTTCAAAAGATAGCAGCTTACGTAGGTTCTTCTGTAAGAACGAATGCAGGCCTGCTACAGTAAAAAGGCAAGGCAAATATACTAGCATAAATTAAATGTTTATCTTTTCTCTTGAAACAGTTAAACACAATGTATACTTAAGACACTTCAAAATGTAATTATAAATTCATTCAACCCCTTTCACTCCCTCCCCATAAAAGTTCTATCTCATGTTTTGTTGAGTTTTCTATTTCAGGAATACTGGTAAGCCATATGCAACTGGAGCAGCTCCAATCATGTATCTGAGCTTGGGAGCCTGGCGGGATTCAATGATGTATTGTAGCAAAGGGGTTCCAGAACCTGCCTTGAGCCAGTTGTTCAGAAGTGCTTGCATATAGCGATCAATATCTCGATCTGTTACATCCCAGAGATTACCCAGCACCAGGGGACTGGAAAACAAGGGAGGGGAAAGAAGTATGTGAGCACAAATCATGTTTATAACAGAATCCTCTATACATCAATTAGTAGGCAAAACAGAGCAAAAGGTTTACTTGAGTAACACTTAGGCTTGCACAAGCATTCCATGTTGGATGATGTCTCCTTGCTCCTGAAGCTTTAGGACAGGCATCCTCAAACTATGGCTTGTGGGACAGATGCGGCCCGCTGACACAATCTATCCGGCCCGCGTGCAGTGGTGATTAAGCCTCTCCCCCCCCCGCCCCCCGTCCTGCCCTTCCCAACATCCTTATCTTCAATTGCCCCAACACACTCCTCTGTCCCAAAGTAGGATTTGAGTGGGTGGAAGGGAGCAGGGGAAAGGGTAGGAGGGAAGAAGCCCGGCTGGGCTGGCTTTCCTTTGGTGTGGAGCGTGGGGAAGGGGGGGGGGAAGGAAGAGAGACCCAATACCCCCTGTATGCCTGCCCGCTGCTCGCAGTGCCTTGCACAGCACAGCAAAAGCTAGCACGCTTCCCAATGGGGGAGACTGGGTCCCCTCCTCCTCCGGGAGCCCATTCCCTGCCCCACTTGCTCTGGCAGCTATCTCTCTCTCTTTCTCTCTCTCTCTCTCTCTGCGGAGAGTAAACCCAGAAGTAGCCACCTACTGTTTCCCACCAGTCAGGCAGAGAAGTGGGGGGGGAAGACAGATTTGGCTCGATTCGGCCCTTGCCAAAGACGCTCACCCATCAGCCAGTCTCCCTCTGTGTGTATGTGTCTCCCTCTCTCTCGCTCCCTGTCTCTGTGTGTCTTCTCACTCGGAAAGACCTGCGTGCTTTCCTTGGGGCTTTTCGCTACCCGTTTTTCTTTCTTCCTTTTGGAAATCCGGGCTTGCTGAGGAAGGAGCAGAGGAGGCTTCCCTCCTTCTCATGTGAACACCCTCCCGGCCCCGCCACAGCCGGCCAGGGGGGTCAAGAGGGGAGGAGGGGGAGCCAGTCTATGTCTCACTCAAGATCAGGATTTTTATGGGCGTTGCTGTGGGAGGTTTTATCTCCACTCCCTTCCCAGGTATCTGAATATCTGCAATGAATAGTTTCTGCAATCTATTCATTGAATATCTGCAATGAATTAGATTTTTATATGAATAGTTCAGTCCTGCAAATGCTTTTATAGAAGCTGCATTAGCTTTTGGGTCCTTCTGAATATTTTTGCCTTAGATCCTGATGAGAGCAGTTTACCAAAGATGACTCTGGGTGGCGCACAACAGTGAGATAAAACTATATAAAAACTATAGATGTAAAACATAAAAATCCATATCAATAAATTGGCCACGCCCACTCAGTCATTTGACCACCTAGCCATGCCCACACCCAGCCGGTCTGGCCCCCCAACAGTCTGAGGGACCATGAATTGGCCCCCTGTTTAAAAAGTTTGAGGACCCTTGCTTTAGGATAACGAAGATTCCTTTGTATTGGCTTCATGTATCTTCCCATCATAGCTTGGAAGTCAATAAATCAGGATTTAGGAACTATGATTCTGGGCAATTAATATGATGATTGACTATGTTTTAGCAACTTACCATCCTGCCATGATGAACTTGAGGATAGCACCAGTTCCCTCCAGGTTGCCCTGTAGAGCTAGAGCAGCACTGCTGCAGCCAAAAAGAAAAGCCACAGCTCTGCAGTCCATTTTTAAGATGGAATCCACAAAGCGTGCGCCTGCCCCGTGACCAGCATAGCTAAAAAAAAAAAAAAGGGGGGGGGGGAATTGTCACCTCAAAAAATCTGGCAGATTCCCATTGTGCAATTTCTTGATTGTCTCTTTCCCATTCATTTGCAGATCTAAATGTTAAATAATATACCTTCCACCAGAAACTAAAAACAGAAAATATTTTAGAATGCTGGCTTCTCAATCACATATTAGAAAGCTGCATCCCCTTTTTTGCTCAATTTATTCATGGCAAAAGGGAGTGAGAAGTTTGCTTCCAGCAGGCGTTTTTTTCATTCTTTTATTTTTCCTTTATTAAAATATTAAAAAATGCATATATCCATATTCATACACACATACAATGGAACAATATATTGGAAATTTTAATATCAAGTAATTTAGCCTAGACTGGAATCTGCTGTAAAACAAATACTTTGATATGTGATCTTTCTTGAATCTTTCATTTCATTTTCAATGTTATATTTAATTTTGAAGAAAAAGTCCAATAATAATGCTTGCAATATTAATATTAATACCCTGTTTTCCCCAAAATAAGACATCCCCTGATAATAAGCCCAATCGGGCTTTTGAGCGCATGGCAATAAGGCCAAGCGCTTATTTCAGGGTTCAAAAAAATATGACAGGGTCTTATTTTCGGGGAAACACGGTATTCATAACTGTGATTACTACTGATAGCCTATCTATTTTGTCTTTGTCATCTACATTTAATACTCTAAAGTATCTAAATAATAGATTATATAAATACGACTGCATTGAAATAAGATATTGTATCAAAACTGATGAAAAAATAGATGGTCTATATATGATTAGATTTAACATGTAAAAGATTGAGCTATTTCTATATTAACACTAACGAATATATTTTTAGTTTCTTCAAATGTCAGTCATTTAATTAGTACTCTGTATATTCTCTTCTGATTTGATTAGCATTGCCATATTTTTATTATATTTTTGATATAAAGAAACAAAATATATGAGATATATGAGATGATATGACATGATATAGGATTTACCACCCAAAGGGACCATTCTTTTCCTCTGGCATTCTTGCTTGATGCTGGCAAAAGAATTAGGTATGCTAAGAGATCTTCTCCCCTCCTTTAGAAATTGGCTACAATGAGCCAAAACCTCCCAGCTGAACTGAACACATCTATTAAATGTGTTCTTGCACATGACTTGTTAATATGGTTCTTGGAAGAAGGCTAGTCTTGGATTACAAACTTCAGGTTAAGCTTGTTGCTTATCTTGTCATTTAATGTAGGGTCATAAAAATGTTAATAAATGTTAATAACACTAATAAATGTTATAGGAATGGGAAAAAGGGGTGGGTGGGGAGGAAATCAAGGCGTTTCTAACACTTTTGTCCTGGTAAGTAGCCCAAAATATAGCTATGGCATAGAAACTTTTTTCTTTCCCCATAAGCCAGTTCTTACTTCTCTGTGATATTTTGGTTTTGCATAACTATTATCTGAGAGTTTAAATATAGAAATACTTAAGGAGCAGTAAACAGTGTTTAAATACATTCAGAAAAAAATGTATTCCTGAGCAACTGTTTTTTTTACTTTTCCATTTTCCTGCATTCTCTAGGCTAGGGGTGTCAAACTCACGTCGTCACGGCAGCGTCACATGACATATCGCGACTTTTCCCCCTTTGCTAAATCGGGAATGGGTGTGGCCAGCATGTGACGCATCCGGCCAGTGGGCCGCGAGTTTGACAGCCCTGCTCTAGACCTCTGCTCACATACTTCTCAGACAATGAATAGCATTTCTCCAATGAGTCTATGTAGCTGAGATCTACTGTATTAAAACCTTTTTTTAAAGGCAAGAACCCTTGCAATTAAGAGTCTAACCAAGAAAAATGTTATTCTCTCGGAGCAACTACGTCAGACCCAGGATCCACTTCCTCTATGTTTTAATAGCTTTCATTACGCAGGTTTTCTATCTGCAGTTCATTCAAGCATTCAAACTTTTTGTTGGCAATAGTAGAGGATACGCAGCTCTGTCTTGTACTCACATGTAGAGGTCACGTTCTTCGAGGGCCAGTGGTACTTGGTCTGTACTGGGAACCTCTCCCACCACTCCTGTCCATCCAGGTTCACTATCAAATCATAAGCAAAGAAAAAAAAGATGATTGGTTGGTGTGAGTGAGTTTAGCTGTGTCAACATGGTAAGCAACCTTGATTCAAAAGGAAGCCCATGGACATATTGTGTGATGCTATGGTTTCCCTGATGGATCCAAAATCGGCTGCGATAGATACATAGTGCAAATACCTACCCTTGAAACCATTCTTTGAACATCTGCTCTGTGCCAGGAAGATTTTTGTGTGGGTTCAGAACATAGAAGGTACTACTGCTATCGACTCCATGGTCAAGGATAGTCTCTTCCCGATACTGTTTGAGAGAGATCAAAAAAGTTGCTTCATTAGATGGGGATAAAGCATCATGAAATCAGGCACAAATTTTAGGATTTTATTTTTATTTATATTTATATGCCGCCCTTCTCCGGAGACTCAGGGCGGCTTACAATGCATTAAGCTAATAGCCTTCATACTTTTGTATATATTTATACAAAGTCAGCTTATTGCCCCCACCAACTGGGTCCTCATTTTACCCACCTTAGAAAGGATGGAAGGCTGAGTCGACCTTGAGCCTGGTGAGAATTGAACTCGCAGTAATTGCAGGCAGCTGGATGTTAAATGCTGCCTTAGTAGGAGGCATTAGCCTCCTACACCACTCAGGATGTGAGGATTTTCACTTCATTATCCAAAGTCCATGACAAGAAAGTGAGTGTGTGTGTGTGTTTGTTTCCTATTATCAGCTGTAAAAGCACCAATGAGCATCAAGGAAGGCCACTGTGGGATTCATGCTGTGGGTAGTACATTGCTTCTGAGCCGAGACAGGTTTACCACAAACTGTACTGTGCTTTGAAATTATCTCTTGCAGTATATCAAGCTCTAACGCAGCCATATTTTTATCTGTATCTGTGACTGTTTCTCTCTATCCTATCTATCCAACCAACCATATTTGGTCTCCCTTAATAGTGTTCACTCTTTTAAAAGACTGTTTAATGGTTCTTTTAAACTATTTGGGGGGAAATTGCATACAAATTCTTTAAACAAACAATGGTTTTTGTAAGCAATACTTCACTCTCAATCAAGTTGATTGTTCCTCCTTGTGACCAAGAGCAGCCTATGTTAATCCTTTTTAGTTTGCATGCTGGCTTTCTCAAGTCAAGGAACTGAGTTTTTAGAGCTATAGAAATTATGCTAGATTTCTTAGCTCAAAACAGCTCAGTTGCTCTACTTAGGCCGGCAGAGAAGGCCTAATGAGGATCCCATTGGCTTTTTTGTTGTTTGTTTTATTGTTCTATTATTTTGTTCTATTAAAGAAACCACTTTGTTTAAATTTCCTTTTTATTGCTTTTTAAAAAAATGATTGTTAGCCACGTAGAGTAGCCCACAGTGAGATAGGCAGTAAATATATTTAATAATAGTAATAATCTCACCTACTGGGTGTAATCTCACCCAGTACCAAAACTAGGTGACTCAATTTTTGTTCGTCCATCAGAAGTAATGCCTAAATTATACAAATCAGAGATGGAGGCTTTCATGCTAATAGCACTGGCCAGAGAGGAAGCAAGGAAATGAATACTATTTCCTAAAAATCTCCCCAGATTCTTGCAAAATAGTGTCTCCTAGCATTTATTAAGCACTCCTTTTCTTGCTAGACTTCAATAATGAGGGAGAACTCTCAGATGCAAAAAACTGTTATTTAGCGATAGCGTTAAAATTGCTATTAAATGCATCAGCAAAGGGTGATAGAAAAGAACATATCTGAGTCAAGCTCTCAGCCTCCAGAAAATTACAGATACTTCACCTTTTTCGTAAGTGAGTAGCTAAGCAGAAAGTGTAGAGATGGTAACCGGGTTATTGACTGGCTTCTTAAGCATGGTATGTTTTCCCAAGGAAGCTTCTGTAGATGCTGCAAAGAAAGATTAAGTGGTCGGTTCCCCTTCCATAAAACATTTATTGGATGAAGCAAGTCAATAACATGGTAAGTTGCTGGGCCAGTCTTGGAACATTTAAGAAGATCAAAATATTTCATGATGATTCTCTCTACATGTTTCCATGGGATGAGAATCCAGGCAGCAGCCTCTTGCACAATACAAGAATGCTGCCCTTGCCATTTGCTCATCCCTGTGGTAAAACAGCATGGCTCCATCCTTACTCACTTTATCCAGCACAAGCACCAAGTGGCCACTTGGTGCCTGGCCAGTGTATGATTTCAGTTTGTCCACTGTCTCCTGTAGAAGGCTCAGGGCTCTCTCAGGTTGAGCTGGGTGAAGGCCCCGTACCAAGTACTCCACAAGTTGTGGAGTTAACAGATGGGATCCAGCCAGTATGACCTATAAAAAAAAAAAAAAATCCCATGTCCGGAGCTGCCTGATAATAATAACCTGAGCCGATCATAACAGTAGAAAACAAAAAGGCAATTGGAATTAAAAACATGGCAGATTTCTCATTTGAGACAGAAAATGTTGCAGGCTGGAGGCTTATTAAAATTCTGAAGGTGTGCCGACAGAAGAACTAATTCTTTTTTATATAAAAAAAATCTCCCTATTGAAGACCAGGTGTACCTGGCTAACCTCACCTTCTATGGTCAAAGCCTGCCCATGTCCTCACCTTAAGCAAAGCTAAATCGACCTTTTCACAACCACATTCTCTGAGATGTGTTAGGAGATGGGTGGCTTCTTCCACCAAGCTGTCATTCTCACAGGCTGGTAGGAGTGCAATCTTCCAGCAGCTCAGCACATGTGTCTCCAGAGAATCCATCAACGCCTGTGGAGTCAAACAAAAGTTCCTTTCAATGAGGGGTGGGGTGAGGAGGCAGAGCAGCACAAGAGCAGTGTGGTTTGGGGGATCCTACCACTGACCCGATTCTGATTCCCACCAAAGCAAGAAAGTTCATTACATGTGTATTTGGGTGGTGGGGTGGTGGTGGGGTGTTGGGGAGGAAAAAGAAGAACTTGAAATGGAGCATGAAGGAATCTGATGTGATTGCACAATCAAGACAGCACATCATCCTGACAGCCTTGATCTCCTCTTCCCATTCTTTCTGTTGAACTCAGAACGTTTCAAGCTTGTCACCACCTCAACTTTGTCCAATGCAGTGCCTTTTACATGTGCTTAGATTAGCAATCTCATTATCCCTATTCAACGTAATTTATGTCCAGAGGATCATGGACATCATGGGCGTTATATTCCTTGAAAACTATAGAGCAGAGATGAAGCCAAGAGGACTGACATAATGGTCAGATATGGGAGGTTCCATTCTATACCCTACAATGGACATCTCTGCACCTGCGGAACAGAAGAGGTAGAAGATCTGGCTTACATCCTATTTGATTGTTGCCTGTATAATAGGGTGAGAGACAGGTACTTTGGTCTATATACCAAATGAATGACCCACTGGGATCCCCATATCAAAACAACTTACCTTATGTGCGACCAGATCCTGAAAATAACATTTAACACAGCACAGTACTTAAGCAAAATGGTTCGGTTGAGATTGGCATATGTGGGACTGATTGGGGTAGGTTGTAGGGGTGATAGCGAAATATAATTTTATCATATTTTATTTATCTATATATTAAATTATTGTATTTTATTCCAGTTTCATTTTAAACTGTATTTTATTCCAATTCCAATTTCATTTGAAATTGTATTTTATTCCAATTCCATTCTAAATTGTATTTTATCCAATTCCATTTTAAATGGTTTTTAATCAGACTTTAGTAATAATTTGTGTCTGGAACTCTGCACTTCGATATGGCACAAGGGCTAATCAACAAAGTAAACTAATTAATTAAACTGCAAATTTTAACTTGGCTGAAAGAGGAAAGTAGTTTTAATATAGGCAGAACAAACATGTTAAATTGGATTAATTTAATTTACTAAATGAAGGGTTTTTGGCCTTGATATGAAAGAGAACTATATGTAGTAGGAAAGTAGACTCACCATCATTCTTTTGTCCAATGCTATCCGACCAGTCCACCAATCCTCTTTTTGTGTGACATTTGAGATCTCTTTTTGTTTTTGCAAGATGGCTTCGAATTCACTTAGAGCTGCACTTAAGGAGACCTGGAAAAAACCCACCAAGGAATATTATGAGATAAAACATGGCCTAAATCCAGAAAGTTTAAAGCAGGGGTCTTCAACCTTGGCAACTTGAAGACTTCAATTCTGGAAGTTGAAGTCCATAAGTCTTCAAGTTGCCAAGGTTGGAGACCCCTGATTTAAAGTTCTCCTTTTCGCTGTTCTTACCTTGGCATGCAGAGTCTGTATCTGGATGTTCACAGGAGTAGCACCTTTCTCTAACCTTGTCAATAAGAGGATGTCCCCAGTGGTCTCTGGCTGGGTGCTCACCAGAGTCATTATGCATACTGTGACTCCTAAGAAGGAGACAGCAAGACTCTTAAATAAGTCAATTGAAAAGAGAAAGTGTAACGAGGTAGTAATATCACAGTAAAACAACACAGGCAAAAAACTATGTTGTTTGCCAAAGTACAACACAGAGAAAGTTCTACTTCAATATCTTGAACTAGGCCTTCAAGCCATCATCTCTGCTCATCGCTCTCCTCCTTTAAACCCTGTACTTTTTAGCCCCCCAAAAGTTAGAGCAGTAAAATGAAAAACCCAATTAACGATTGAGAAAAGATGGGCAGGACAGAACTCTGAATGTAAATCACATGACCATGGGGATGGCTACAATGTTGGTTAAGTGTGAAAAACAGTCAAAAATCACTTTTTTCAGTGATGTTGTAACTTCGGTCACTAAACTGTTGTTAAGTCAAGGACTACCTGTATTAATGTACAAGGACCAGTTTGGTGTAGTGTTAAGGTACCAGACTTGAAACCAGGAGACCATGAGTTCTAATCCAGCCTTAGGCGTGAAGCCAGCTGGGTGACTTTGGACCAGTCATTCTCTCTTAGCAAATAAGGCAAAACACTTCCCCCCAAAAAAAACCTTGCCAAGAAAATTGGAGGGGCTAGTCCAGTCATGAAGATTCAAAACTGACCTGAAGGCACACACACATGCCCGCGTGCACACACGCACAACATTAACACACATCTCTGAGAAGGGCCCTTTATGTCAGAGAACAGTCTTCCCTTTCAGAGTGGTGTTACTTGCCAACCACAATCAAAATACGATTCCGTCTTACACATCCATCACATACCAGGGGGGATTTCCTGCAGGCCTTCTCTGAATTTCTTTGTTTCCAACCCTGTTGAGCTGGGGCAACTGAACTCAAAAACGTTCTGAAGTTCTAAGAGCTGCTGAAGCCGAGAATCCGCTTTTCCTTCTTGCAGGGTAAGTGCCTCCAGTTGCTTGGAAACACCGGCCACTGATGTTTTTCTAATTTTGCTAAGGAGGAAATGTAACACTAAGATTATTAAGACATTCTTAAAATGCGTCTCTGCTTTATTGCAGAAATATGCTTTCAGATGTACTCCCTTCTATAGATATGACACAAATATATACCCACAGGGAGGCTACCCACTAGATCTCTGCATGGTTTACTAATCTGATTTCCAGAAGATTCATAGTAATAAGACAGTTCTGCTGCATCTCTTGCAACTTTACTTCCATTTGGTATAAAATCACAGCGAAATCACTGAAAGAGTCTGTCTGATAAGCACCTTTATGAACTCCTGTTCTGGGATTATCTCTTTCCAATGAGGAGCCTCGTTCAGATCCACCAGCATAGTGAATAAGGATAGGATTGTTTGGTGTCGTTTTTACATTCTTGCACTTGCCACAGTCATCAAATTGATAAGATACCATGTTCCCTTTTTCCCCTTCAATCACTATGAACTTACTTGACTTTCTTATGAATCATGGTCACCTTCTGATGACGAAGAGTGATAGAGACTGACTCAGAAACCAAATAGGCAGTAGCAATGGGGTCCTGGTTCCCAATACACAGCGCCATGAGTTGACAGAGATGGTTGTAGAGGGCACCCAGTGGATAATGGGCAATTGAATGAAAAGCAGCTTGCAGGGAGTCATAGACTGAGTCCATGGACAAGATGTCTGTAACATTGCAAGTTAGGGAAGAAAAACAAAACCCGACAGTCAGTGAAAACCTGAATGCGGTTATATTGAGATTATTACTCAGTCTATTTCATACTCAAACAGTGTTTGTTAGTTCTCCTTTCGAATTTGAAATATTAATCTATTAACCCGATTTCTCTAGTCATGGTTCACTCTCCTCCCAATATGGGCTACGCCAGCCAAAATACATTCAGAAATAAGTTCTTATTTCCTAAAGCTTCATTTGTAGATCTGCACTCCACATCCTTCTCGTAGCTCAAGCCAGGATAGATATGATTCTTCATTTTCTGTTTTAAACATTACAAAGAGATAACACATATAGGCTGCAGCCAGACAACTAGCATTTCGGTAGATTTAAAAGACTTTTTCTCAAGTAGCCAACTCAATTCCTGTGTTTGTCATGGGGACACGAATTTTACTTTTTTTCCTGCTAGCATGAAGCCCAGGTTGACTGAGTCATCTCTCCTTAGTCCTAGTTTGCCTAAGCTATCATGGAAACTTCCCTAACCATGTGGAGCCAATTAGGACATTCTTAATGCCCTTTGCTAACCAAGCAAATGATTAAATCTAAGGTTGAACTGGGTGGACTTAAGTTTATTTATTTATTTATATTCCGCCCTTCTCCGGAGACTCAGTGCGGCTTACAATGCATTAAGCCTTCATACTTTTGTATATTTATACAAAGTCAGCTTATTGCCCCCACAAACCGGGTCCTCATTTTACCCACCTTAGAAAGGATGGAAGGCTGAGTCGACCTTGAGCCTGGTGAGAATTTAAGTTGCTTTGGTCCTCCTGTTTTACAGCCCTACAATCTATAGGTTAATACTTTTGACACCCAAAAAAACTAATTTATGTCTCAATATTACTAAATCGGTACCAAGAATGCAGATAATGTGTTAGTAATCTAAGAATTCTGAGTAATGAGCATTGCAAGAATTGGCTGAAATCTATGGATTTTTGCTTGGGGAAGGCAGCTGGTACAAACTATTGCTGATATTCTTAACTCAGCCTTCCCCAGCCCAGTGCCTTCCAATGATGCATAGGTTTCTCATCTCATCAGCCATAGTCAGTACAACCAATGATTTCTGGAATCATCAGAAACTACATCGAAGGACACTAGTCTAGAAAATACCAGTAAACCTAGGCAACAGGTTGAACTTGGTCAACTGTAGCAGTGAAAACTAGGATAGAAATTTAAAAATAAATGATCCACAAAAATAGAAGAATTCAAACTTCTCTTTAAAAAAGAAGATGAAAGGGTTTTCACATAGTATATTGTATAAGCCATAGTTTAGGTAAATCTTTCCAACAATAATATCATTTTTAAAAGAAGATTTGACAGAAAACAGATTTCAGTGGCTCTTTACCAGCAGGGGCGTCTAGTGAGGAGGCAAGTACATGCAAGTTGAAGGGATCTTCCAAAGCTTTCTTCTCTGTAGCTGAAAACCCTCCCTGTAAGGCAGTGCTAAAATCTCTCCGGAGGACCTCCTGATCTTCTGTGCTTGGTTGTCCTCGAGTTTCTGCAGGGGATAAAGAAACAGAACACCAAAATTTTTTTATCTTGCCCAGACCAGATGTCAAAATATTGCCTTTGAGGCTATGATCATAATCCATGCCTTCGTTCTAAGTCCACGAAGGCTGGAAACTCAGCATTTGATGCCTTCAGGTGTTAAGTCAGGGTTGTTGAAGATATGTTAATCTGGACAGTAAACATCTAGAAAAGATTGATTTATGGATTTACAGTGCATTATCTACCTGCATTATCAGTGCATTATCTACCTGGGTCTGTTGCTGCAAATCCACAGTAATATACTTTGAAAGTAAGGAGGCTTCTGCTCAGGTGGGTTGAAATAATTCAGCTACATGATATATGATGCGATCTCAGTGGATGGAAATGGTCATGTTGAGTCTTGTAAAAATCATTTTTGAAAAATCCCAAATACAAATGCCAAGTTTTAGAGAAGCAAGGCCTGAACATTTCCTTTTTCACTTGGCTACCACAACTGTTGGGCCAGGCAGGTAAAGAAGAATTTGAAGTAAGCCGGAAGTTGGGATCAGAAATCAATACTACTTCCAATGGTAAATTTTAGATGTAGGTTAAAGCACATTTTTTTTCTATTGATTTCTTTTCTTCTTTGTTGCCTTTACGTTTTTCCAAACCCCTTAAGAATTTGTGTTTAACAGATCTCCACACCCACTGGAGCCCAGTGGGTGCTATGCTTCAAAGCATAAAGCATAAGAAGGGAAGGAAGGAAGCAGATGGGGAGAAGAAGAGACTGACAGAAACCATGTATCCTCCAGTTCCTTAGTTCAGATGGAGCTTATTTATATCCCTATAATCTCAGCTCCATTTCCTATTTCCTATTTCTGTGTCAGTGTTTTGGCATTCATATTAATATGAATCTGCAGGCTATTCACCCCTTGATTTTTGCTTTCTATTTTCATAAAATAAAGCCTACCGTTAATAGCTTCCTCCTCATCAGAACCTCGCATGACTTCAATGTTGTCTTCTGAGCTCTCGTTTGTCTTTAGAATCTGTTTCTCTTCTCCTCCTTCTTGATCTTCCTGAAGAATTCTCTCCTTGGAAGCTTTCTGGATTTTTTCTTGCTTTTCTTGTCTAGTGCCTCTCCTAGTGCTTGGCCTCCCAAGCTGGGGGTTTACCATTTTGGTATGTTCCTGTGAAGAGCCAGCGCTGCACTTCTCCGTTTTAGCAAGGTTTGCTTTAGCTGGTTTTCTGTTAGATGTTACCCTCCGTCCCGTCCTGCGAGTAGCAGCCATTGGTTCATTCTCAACACGGAGCTGGGATTCTGGCCCTGCTTCTGGATGGCTTTCAGCATCACTGTCATCGCTGAAGGGAATCTGGGGGGGACAAAAGGATGGGATTTCTCATTTTCTTGGAAAAGAAGGCGAAGGGAGCAGAAGGGATGGTAGAGTACAGAATGGCCAAAAGGGTCAGAGAGATGGAGGGAGTTAGGTGGATGGGTGGGTTTGAAGTGGAAGTGAGTGCTGTAAGGCAGCAGAAGCATGAGGTCCTCACCTAATGACTGTCAAAACCGCCATCACTAAGCAGTGCAGTCATGTGATGTTTTGCCTAATGACATCATCGCTTAGTGATGGATGTTCTGGCTCCAATTAGGATTGTTAAGCAAGAAGTGTCTGTGTTTTAAAAATTTAGAAACAAAGAGATCTGTATGCTTTTCAAAGAGAGTAGAGTAGAGTAGAGTAGAAATAGGCTTTATTTGGCCAGATGTGATTCGACACACAAAGAATGTGTCCCCAGTGTAAAAGCTCTCAATGTACATGCAAAGCAAGAGAATAATAATAATCATGATAATGTTACCAATAGGAGGGGGTATTAAAGAACATGGGAAGAATAATAAAAATACTATAGCCATACAACATGGGTAAATATACTTAGACATAAAACAGCACTGTGAGATTGGGAGTTCAGGAGTGATGGCATGAGGAAAAAAACTATATACTAAAAAAAAAAAACCTATATACTGTATCAAATGGTCGAAGCAACCAATTATAACTGTAACATGCAGAAGTAAAGAATGCTGATCCCCTCCCCCCCCAAAAAAAGGCTATATATCAACTATATACTAAAATAATCATGTTCCCTAATCAGGACAAGGGAACATGGGGTTTTTTTGCGGGGTGGGGGGGTGGTAGGGGGGTGGAGAGGTTGGAATACAGCAAAAGTTTGGTATAGTAGTTAAGATGCTGGAAACCATGAGATTTTGGGTTCTTGGCCTCACTTAGGCATGAAAGACCAGTTGCTCTCTCTCTCTCTCAGCCCAACCTATTTTATTGGACTGTTGGTGTAGGGAAAATAGGAGACAGGAATATGAGGTACGTTTAGTGCCTTGAGTTGACCAAAATATACATTAAAATGTTGGGATAAAAATCTAATAATAATAACCACCAAAAAGGGACATGGAAAGACTAAGTATTACATGGTCATTAAAAAAAAAAACAGCAGGCAAAGTAGATAATAATAAGACCTGGTCATGGCTAAGAGCAGGAAAGCTGAAGAAAAAGACAGAGGGGCTGATTCTGGCTGCCTTAAGAACAAATGCATAGAAAGCCAGTATTGAGAAGACAGTAACAGACAGTAAGTGACGCTTCTGCAAAGAAGCTGAAGAAACAGTGGACCACCTAGTTCACTGCTACAAACAACAGCATGACAAAGTAGCAACAATGATGCTTTGGAAGATATGCAAGAAATACCATTTGTCTGCAAGCAAGAACTGACGGGACCACAAAACCGAGAAAGCAATTGAAAATGAAGAAACTAAAGTGGTCTGGGACTTTAGAATTCATACCGACAGGCACCTGCTATATAATACCTCAGACTTAAACAATTGTTCATCAGAAAGACCAAAAAAAAAAAAGTCAGAATAGTGAACATGGCAGTGCCTGGGGACAACCGAAGAGAAAGAACTAGAGAAGATAACAAACATCAACATCTGCCTGTCCCAGTTCCTTGGGAAGGGCTCGATAAAAATGCCAAATCTAGTCTAAACATCTGGCTGACTTTGCGATGAGCCATTAACTCAGGGGTGAAATGCTCCCGGTTCGGACTGGATCGCCCGATCCGGTAGCGATGGTGGCGGGTGGTTCGGAGAACCGGTAGCCAAAATCCCTGCCCCCCCCCCCCACACAACACCACCACCATGCTCAGCTGAGCCACACAATCATCAGAGGCTTTTAAAAAAAACTTTAAAAAGCATTTTTTCTACAACCTCTTCCGATGAAAAAATGCTTTTAAAAGTTAAAAAAAAAGTTTCTGATGATCGCACGGCTCAGCTGGAATTGTCAGAGGCTTTTCAAAGCATTTTTTTCTACAACCTCTTGGCCGAAGAGGTGGTAAAAAAAATGCTTTGAAAAGCCTCTGATGATCCCAGCTGAGTTGCCTGATTGTCAGAGGCATTTTTAAAAAAGCCTCTCTGACGATCCCAGCTGAGTTGCCTGATGGCAGAGGCTTTTCAAAGCATTAGAAAAAATGCTTTGAAGTTAAAAAAAAAAGTTGGCCACGCCCACCCAGTCACATTACACCCCCCCCACCAAGCCACGCCCATAGAACTGGTAGTAACAAATTTTACATTTCACCCCGACATTAACTTGTCATCCTGCCCAACCACTGGTTAAGATTCTTGGAGCTTTTGAGACCACCACTATATCAACACCCACAAGGAACATGTTGATTACTGATGTAATGTATTTGCAATTAAAGCCAACCCGCTTTATATATGTATGCACCAGCTAAGCAAAATATTCTGTGTTTTATGAGAATAACATCTTTATTCATTTGCAAAGTCAAACCTCCTTTCATTGCATGGTTACCCCCTTAAGTTAACTAAGTTACCTTAATTCGAGATTTCATTCTCCTGGTTACTTTGGGAGCCTTTGGAAGTTCAGGGTTCAGTTTTGGAGAGGATTCCTCAAACACCACAAATGGAGCCTTGTGGGTAATGATGGACCTGGCACTTAAGGACAGGTTTTTCTTGGAGACCGGAAGGGATTTTTGGGCGGGGGTACAGAAGGATTCAGTAGGGGGCTTAAGAACAATGGAAGGAGTGTCTGAATCAGAGTCAGCCAGGGCAAAGGGGTCATTTAGGTTGACCACAGGCCGAGTTTTGGTCCCTCCGATTCTCTTAGGTTTCGATTTTGAGACAGGTCCTGGCTGCTTCTTTGTTCTGCTTTTCAGAGACGTTGCATAAACTGTATTGAAAGTCTCTTCTGTTGTTGTTTTTCCCGGCTTGATTTCTTGGTCTCCAGTAAGAGGCAATGGGGACTTCCAGGACCAAGTACTGGACAGTATATTTTCTGCACAACTGTCTTGTCTGGAGGTGAGAATAGATATTGCAGCCACAGCTCTGGCAAGGAGGAGTTGGGCCCTGCAGTATTCAAGTTCAAGCAGTTGAGGCCTTTTGGAGGAAACGAAGGTCAAACCCTTCTCCAGAAACTGCCAGAATTTCTTCCCTGGTCTACTGCTGTTCATGCTTTGCTTTGTCAGAAGCACATAGATATGGGCCATTAGGCCATCAAGAAGCCCAACGGTGGACTGACGTGGAGCGACAACTTTCTTCCCTTCCTGCTGACATACACCTGCTACCACCTGGGCGATGCGCTGGGCCACAGTAGTGCACCGTTGCAGAATGGCCTCAAGGAGATGCAATCCTTCCCCTCTCTTCCCAAATGTCAGCTCTCCCTCCACTGAGATGATCAGCCAACGGAGGCAGATGGTGGAGAGGATGACATCACAACATAGCAAACAGCAGCACTTATCTGAGTGGCTCAAGAAACTGGGCTGTTTCTTCAGCTTCGGCCTCAGGACAGGTGAAGTAGTTAGAGTCTTCTGCACAGGGATTGTATCAATGAATTCAAGGCAGACTTCTTTCAAGAAAGTCTGTTCTTCTTCGGCAGACTCCAAGTGCAGGCTTTTGGGCTTCTTGCCCTTAGGGCCTCCTTTTTTGGGCTTGATTCTCACCTCCCCATTTCCTCCTTTGGTTTCAAACACTAGCAATAAAAGAGAAAGGTTCATTCAGTAATGTCTTCTCCTATCAATGAACTTAACAAAATGAAAAATCTACAACCTTTTCTTAAATGCTTAAACAAGTTTGTGACCCATCACAAGGCCCTCACTTGACACACCCATACCTGAAGCCCTTATAAACGGAAGAACACGGACACTGACATCTCCTAAACTCCACTGAAGATGTTACCTAGCCTGGTAATGAAACGTTCAGAAACCAACCCAAAAGCTCAAAGAACGAATCTTTATCCTCAAGTTTGCTATTATTCTAATGTATTTCCTCCCACTAATTTTGACAGACTTCCTATTCTAGGAAAGTCCTTTTCAGAAACAAACTCTGAGTAGAACTCAGAGTCAAGTAGAACTTGACAAGTTCTTGACAAGTAGAACTTGTCAAAGGTTCTGTCAAGAACTACTGCCAAAGATGCCCAGCCCAATTCTTTGGGCTCCAGATGTAAAGGAGTACAAAGAGCAGTTATGTAAATAGCAACTTAGCCCTGAAAGAGAGAAGGGAGTGAGAAAAAAAACCCCTCAAGACTCAACCACATTCAGCTTCTTTGGCTAGTCATAAAAACAAATCATTTCACTAAGAAACTAAGTTTAAGTCCTAAAGAAACTAAGTTCTGGTCTAAAGTCTGAAATGCTGTGCATATGATCCTCAAAAACTGACCAATGTACTTTTTTTCAGAAATAATTATTGAAATGCTAGTGGAAGCAACATAGAAAAAATCTGACATTTTTGATCAAAAAGATCAAAGGTTTTGTCAGGGGCATTATGTTGAATTCCCCAGGACAGCATCCTCTGATGTCTTGCTTCCTAATATTTACCTCTGTTGTGAAGATTACTGGAATTTGAGCACAAATCTTAAGAATAGTCTCTCAATTTATTGTTTCATAATTTGACAATGAATCCTGTCCTGCAAATTCTGGCTTCTTTTGCACAAAATAAGCTGGTGAGAGATGGCACCACTCAGCAGGAGGGCAACATAACGTGGTCCTTCCCCCACCAACACTTGCTCTTTTTTTTTTAAGCCTTCACATTATTCCTGAAACATAGCTTAAATAAATTGCTGCCTGAAATGAAATACAATCTATCAACCTGGAACCTCAGTTGCTCCAAGTAAGACTGGTTTTTTTAATAGAGTGGTTGATTAACCCATTCAAACCAACATATTCCTTGCAACAAAAAGCCCTCAGCGCTACTATGATTTTTGTTGTCTTTAATGCATTAATGTGCTTAGTTTAATAGTTTTAATATGGTTTTATATGCTTTCACTCTTGATTGGGAGCTGCCTGGAGTTGGTTAGAAAATGGGCAGCTATGTAAATGTCTTAAGAAAATAATAAACAAAACAAAAAAAAACAAAACAAAATAATTCAACCCTGCTTAGATTTATCACCTGTGCCCGATTCAAGAAGAAAGAGGACCTGCTCAAGATCTGAGCCACACAGATCCAGATTGTTGCGCTGGAGCTCCAGCTCGCTCTTCAGAACCAGAAAGCGAGCACACCTAAGAAGAAAAGTAAAAAGCCACATATCCTCTGTAACAAGATGGTATCCTTCACTGTTTCTATGGGCTTAGCAGCCCAGTTAGTCAACATTTCAAATTTTTGACTTGCAACTGCCATTTACTAACAGATGCGCCCAATCTTATATACACAACACACAATTCCTTTGAAATAATTCATAGTCCTATTGTTAGCATTATTCTTGCTTCAATAAATAATAAGAGCAAGAGCAACAAGAGCAATATATAATGTTTTATGGATCCCAAAGTGTTTCAAATGATTAGTTCTATGTCAAGGCAAACCAAGAACACCCAGAAGTCGTCTTATGTTTTAGTGAAGGGTTAGACGTTCATTTTAATTCAAAGTCTGTAATTTCGCACAATTCTGCCCCTTTTGTTTTATCTGCCTATTTCTTACCATCGAATGGATTGCACCTTCATGGAAATTTTGAGCGTTTCCAGGCAAAAAGCTTTGGCTTCATTTACAAACTCAATCTTGCTAAGGAGAGACACAAAACGCTCTGAACAAGCAAACATATCTGCCAGCACCTGCCATTTCTGCACCAGGTTATCACCTGAGAAGGAAGAGAGGAATAAAGAGGGAAAGGAAAAGCTTTATGTGGAGGTGGCAAACATGAGCATAAGCTGAGATATTAAATGATTCGGTCAGTGAAACATGCCAAAATCCTACTTAGCTCACAGCTGGGCCACATAATACCCATTTTGAGATTTCATAAAGTGTCTTCCAATCATTATCATAAATTAATTGTTCATGCCATTTTGAAGCCAAAAGTTGTTATAATTATGATACTTTACAAATAAGTTAAGGTACTAAATGAAACTCCAAAACCACCAAACCTTTCCCCAAAGCTAGGGGAAAAAAAGAGGAAATAGTTGCCTTAGATAAGTGCAGTCCTTCCCACTTTGCATCATCTCCAAACCTACTCTGGTATTTATTTTTCCCTAAATGTTAAGTTTACCCAATAATTGTTAAAATAATTGGTTTAACCAAAATAGACATACAAGGCAATCACTAAATAATCATAGTTAAATGTGAAACAGGGCAAGTTCCTTTGGAACATAATGGTGCCTTGATTTTTCACAATGACTTTTCAGATTTCTAAAAATTAGGTTAGCATTACTCCACATATTCTTAAGCCTAATATGCAAACTTAGTAGAGCAAATGGATCAAGAGAACAAAGAAGCAAGCAATGTGATTGTGTTGACCCTTTCTTTAAATCCTTAGAAAAGGGACTTTCATCACTAAGGACTTGCCTAACTTTCAGACAGTATACAAAAAAAAAAATGTTTTTCCAGTCTTTATACTAGGCAAATTTAATTAAAAAGCCATAGTCAGCTAATAGCTTCAAGATCACAGGCTTTTAGCCATGGCGAGAATTCTTAACACACATAGAAAAACAGTAATAATTTACCATGGTCTATAAACGGATGCTCAAAAGACTCTTTTGTTGATGCATCGCTGGTAATGAGCGAAAAGTTCAAGAGGATGCTACGGTACAGTCTGTGTGCATCACTTAGAGCCGTTTCGGGCGTCTTCCATCCTGCATAGTAGGGAAAAAAAAATATTACACTCTTTAAATGCCTTGGCTTTGAGAAACTCTTTCCTCAAGAGATCCATGTAATGGGATCTCTGCACTGTTGTTATTTCTGAGGAGCGTTACAGGTATTATTGAGAATCATTCTTCCCAACCTGTGGCTTGGGACCATAGCTGCAGAGGACCATGGACCATAGGGACCATTTAATTTCTGCAAATGCCAAAATTAAGAACACAACTTCAATAAACAAGATCTCACAAGACTATTCTTCCTTTTAATAACTTATTTAATTTATATTTTATTTGGGGGAACAGTGTCTGCCTTTAGATGATAACGTAGTGGTCCGTACAACACTGTCAACAGGCATATATGAAATCCATACACCAAACCTTAGTCAGAAGAATGCAACCTAAAATTTTTTCCAAGATTGCACATTTAAGAAATAAGCCGGTTTTCATAGTGGTAAATCCACCACTACATAGTTTTCCGAGGATCAAGGAGCATTGGTAGTACAGTAGACTAAAGCACACTGTTATTAACACCAGCTGCCTGCAATTACTGCAAGTTCAAATCTCACCAGGCTCAAGGTTGACTCAGCCTTCCATCCTTTCTAAGGTAGGTAAATTGAGGACCCAGTTTGTGGGGGCAATAAGCTGACTTTGTATAAAATATACAAAAGTATGAAGGCTATTGCTTAGCACATTGTAAGCCGCTCTGAATCTCCGGAGAAGGGCGGCATATAAATCAATTTTTTTAAAAAAAGGCCATATAATGAAACAGTGAAGCATTCCAGAAGCATGGCATCCTTTTGGAGGGAGTGGGGGGAGAGGGGAAGGGAATTTTAAAGGAAAGAATGAAATGATTTGTAAATACCTTCTCAAATACCCCATTTTTAACATTTTATGGATGAGATTGGGAACTGAAAGCTTCCAGGAAGTAAGACCTATTTCTTACTCTTTAACCATCCATCTTCCCCTGCCAGATGGACTCTCCAAATGGCCACAAATGTTACCAATGCAGCTGCTCTAAGAACGTAGATCAGTTATTTTTAATTCTGCTTTTCTTTCCTCCTTATACTCTAAGGTTTGAAAGTCAGTTTCTGGACCAGTTGAGGACCTTAAAAACTATAGGGTAAAACTTTCTGCTTGAATGGATTGTGCTGCTATTTTACAGTTTGCTTCCGGTTCTCTACCTATAATAAGAAGCATATTGCACATGAAAGAAAAAGGGAAAACACAGATTTTTTTTCACACTCACCTTGAACAGAGAGCTTCTGCCTGAGTGTCAGTGGGAGAGTGGAAGAAGGTAAGATAAGATAAGCAGCAGTTAGCTGGAGAACACTGGCTCGCAGCAGATACCAGACCTTAGAGGATCTTTGTAACGTTGGATTTTGAAGGATTTCTACCAACAGATTGAGGCCTTCTTCAATCTGTTCATAAATAAAAAAGAAGAAGAAACATCAATTGCTAAGAAGACTGTGCTCCATTCTGGAAATCAGCCAGCCATTTTCAGTCATTCATGTTTCAGATTGCAGATTGTATCCAATATTTGTTAGTAAATTGAATAAATTAAGAAAGGGGACTGAATCAATTTCTTGCTTTCTACAGTAGTTTGCTTCCCAGAAAGTTGGTCACTTAAGGCCTTTGAAGTGCCAAGCTCATGGTGCCAAAGAGATTGATTCCTTACTTTTCTAAGCCACATGGCTCTCTGTGACACCAGTTCTATCATCCAGTTAATCATAGTTCTTGTTGTTCAGGAGGAAGGCCTTATATATCATTGCTGGCTTGAAAATGTTTTTAATAATCTTTTCACAAAAGTATGCCAACAATCTTTCTAAAGGATAAAATGTTAAAAATAGAGTAATGTGACCATGAAAATGATAACAAGATTGATTAACAATCATCACTACATTTATCAATACAGGCTACAATGATTACTGTACAGCCCTCCAGAATAACCTTTTTAAAAAATGATTTCCAGTTGTTACTGCACAAAAATTCCAAGTATCGCTCACCACTAGTCAAACCACTGGGAGTTAGTTAGTTAGTTAGTTAGTTAAATTAATTAATTAATTATATTTCTATACTGCCTTTCTCCCATAGGACTCAAGGCGGTGTACAACCAAGAAGAATATAGACATACAAACATCATAAAATTGCTAATTATTGCTTAGTTTGGTCAATTAAATAAAACCCAGAGTTAGATAACATTTTAAAAGATCATTCACATGTTCATATGTTTAACCCCGCCTGTTGGAACATCAGGGTCTTGAGGGCACGGCGGAAAGCACGGAGATCAGGGATATTCCGTATCTCCGGGGCCAGTTCATTCCAAAGGGTTGGAGCCCTCACAGAGAAGGCCCTCCCCCTGGGAGTCACCAGTTGGCATGATTTGACTGACGGTACCCTGAGTAGTCCCTCCCTGTGAGAACGAACTGGTCGGTGGGAGGCTATTGGTGGCAAAAGACGGTCTTGTAGGTTCAGTAGCATCTGTGGGGACAGGGTACACCATTTGTGGTAGAATTATGGTCATTCTAGATATGGAAGGTGCCACTGCTATTTATTGTATAGGTACTCAATTGGGTAATGTATATTTCAAAGACAACCAGTTGATAATCTAGCTATGACGAATCTCCTTGCCAGTTCAACAAATACTGGTAAGCACAGCTGAAGAAGTAGTATCTCGGCAAGAAGGTTAACTAAACAACAAGGTTAACTAACTTTCGATAGCAGAGCCAAATAGTAACTATTACAACAGCCTCCCCTTGTGACTCTATAGAAGCAGGATATCCATGTTGCTTTCTAGTATGTCATGCTAGATACAACTAGAATCAATGCCCATCCAGACTAGCAGCTGAATTCAGCCAATCTAGAGGGCTAGATCTAACATAGATGAAGGCCAAGGTACCTTTAACAACAGATATTATTTGGCCAGTTTGTTAATCCCGGAGATCATCAATACATATAAAAAGGCATTCTACCACAAATACCTTGCAGTTTGCTAAATGCAGTTTGCTATGGAGCATAGCCAGTGTTTGATTCATCAGCAAGTAGGAGCTATTATTTTCATCTACATTTTTCAGGCATAGTTCAGCTTCCTTTAAAAGAGTCTAAAAGGAAAAAAAAAAGAGGGGAGGGGAGAGAGGACATTTTCAGAACAGGTAGCCCAGTAGCATTTAGTAAGAGAATGTAGCTAATGTTTGACCACCAGCAATTCATCTCAACAGCCTAAACAGCCTAAACAGACTCTTTAAGTTGTGGAAAATCCTTTAAGGAGGAGACCGTTCCTCTATATACCTTCCCCTCTAGAATGTAAGGTAGACTTTTCCTCTCGAGAAGCTTATATAATAGAAGCAAAGGTGATGCTGCAACTCTCTACATGGTCCAGCCTTTGCATCCCCCAAAGCTTCAACTGGCCCAGAATGCCGTGGCACAAGCAGTAATGGGCATGACTTGGTATGGGCAGGCATGCTTTGTAAGCTTCACTAGTTGTCAGTTTGCTTCTAGGTGTGATTCAAAGTGCCACCTGTAAACTCTTACATGGCATAGAACCTTGTTTCTTAAGACCACTTGCTTTCCATAGCATTTGCCCAGGCAATCCAACCTAGCAGGGTTGGTGTACTCTGGGTTCCTTAATTAAACATCATCTCTTGGGTCAAGCAACTGCACCTTCTCTGTAATAGCACTCCTGCCCTCTAGAATGAGGTTCCCTGTGAAACCTGGATAGTCCCCACTCTGCTTTTGTTTAGAAGAGCAATCAAGGCCTAACTTTCCACCAAGCCTTTGGCAAGGAAGAACGAGACCTTTTGCTTCATTCCACTCGCTGTCTTTTATCTTTTACATCTTATTGATTATACTTTAATTTCTTTATTGATTGTTGTGAACTGTTCAGAGTCATTGGGAGACATATGGCAATCGACTGCTTTCATGGCTTGTCTTAATTTACTGTGAACAAACAAAATGCTGCATTTATACATAGCTTACTTTCCCCTTCTTATTCCTCCCTTCATGAAAGACAGGAAACATTCCTTTATGATTCTGGGTTTTTGCTATACTATTTTTTTTTACACTTTCAATGTTATTTTATGGTGTTTAAAAATAAAAATAGTAAACCAGAATGTGATAATAATCAAAAGAAGTCCTTTAAACTCCATGTTTCCTATACTGGAGATTATTTTAGCAAACCATGGATTATGGGTGCATAAACTTCAAAGTCCAATTCCAGAAATCTCCCGTTGAAGAGTTTTGGTTGTACAGAACAGAACAGAACAGAACAGAACAGAACAGAACAACAGAGTTGGAAGGGACCTTAGTAGTCTCCTGGTCCAACCCTGTTCAGGCAGAAAACTCAATAACATTTCAGACAAATAGTTTTCCAATCTTTTCTTAAACACTTCCAGTGTTGGAGCATTTACAACTTCTGGAGGCAAGCTATTCCACTGATTAATTGTTCTAACTGTCAGGAAATGTCTCCTTAGTTCTAAGTTGCTTCTCTCCTTGATTAGTTTCCACCCATTGCTTTTTGTCCTGCCCTCAGGTGCTTTGGAGAATAGCTTGACTCCCTCTTCTTTGTGGCAACCTTGGAGATATTGGAACACTGCTATCAGGTCACCCCTAGTCCTTCTTTTCATCAAACTAGACATACCCAATTCCAGCAACCGTTCTTTATATATTTTAATCCATATGCATGGGCAGACCTAAATGGACCAACAGCATAACAATGGGCTATAAACAAAGATACAGGCTTGTGATGCTCAGTCTGTTGGGATATTTCTGTTGTGACCACATTTCATACTCACCTCAGCATAACTGGGACACTCCAGTTGGAGAAGGAGCTTAACTATTTGGCACAAGGCACTGGTTTTCCCAACAAAATCTTTAAGTTCACCAGAAAGAGTTATTATGAGGAAGAAGCTCTCTATAGCCTCTAATGGCTGTAAAATAAAAACAGAACAAAACATTTAGATATGTAACTTTGAGCGGGAGGGTAAAACAGGAAATGTAGAGGATAGAAATAGAATATGTGGAATAGAGATGACCAGCTATAACCTTCTGGAAAAATCTGATGGCCCAAACCTGTTCCTGTAGAATTGAGGTACTGTAGTAAAAGTTGCCATTGTTTAAACAGAAAACTAAACAAATCTAAACTAAAACAATATGCAGTTTGGAAATTATTACTGGACTTGAATAACCTAGGCTTCCCGTTTCTCCCTGAACAGGAAACAAACTCATGTTGCAAGCTTTATTATTCAGCCAGTTCATAAGCTTACAAAGCAAGCAGAGCATATGCTGGAGACTCTCATTTCACTGAACAAAAACTGAAACTGTTAGTACTTTATTAACAATTTTATGGCGATTATCTTTCGCCATAGCCATTGGTCACCAGCTGGCCATCTACTTTGCTTTCTTTCTGATTGGGGAAAAAAACCTTCAAACATAAACCTGGACAGAAGAGAAATCATAAAGAGAATTATCCTACATACGGCACGTCATATTTTATTCCATTGCAAGAATTCATTCAAAATGTCGACTCAACGTTTTGGAAAGCCATTTTAAAATAAGTATATATGACAGTGCTTGTTTTGGGAAACTTTGCATCATCTACTTTTTCTGTTGTTCCTGTACTGAAAATTATGGAAGTGCAAGAAAAAGGAACAGCGGCAAGAAACTGGAAAGCCATGATTCTAAGCATCTGCTACTCACTTTTGCAAGCTTTAAAACCTTTATGACTAACATACCTACTGTGTTTTTTTAAAAACATGAATATACTGACATACTACAATCTCGGAAAAACTCACGGAATGCTACAGAGATTCAAAACGTTTTTATTTAAAAAAGCTTGGAGATCAAGAGGAGAGATCTAGAGATGCCACCTTGCCAATTAGCATCCTTTTATGACGGTCAGTGGATGAAAAAGTACAGGTGGATGCTACCAATAAAACCACAAGTGGTCCTTGTTTAGCAACTGCCTTGTTTGCAGATACAGTGGTAATAAAAAATAATAAAATAATTTTCTCACTAATCTGCATTTATATCCAAATTTCTATGCCTGACAACAACACACGCTGGAGAGTTAACACTGGCATTGCAACCATGTTGCTTAACGGCCACTTCGCCAAAACCAACTGGAGTTGCTTAAATGAGGACTACCTGTACTTCAAGCTTATTCTATGGTGAATATACTTCCCCAAACTCCTTTGTACATTTTGACTTCGTTCTTGCAACCAGCATTAACATTTCCATCATGCATACATTTGGGAAACCTGCAGAGCTTCAACTGTTCTCGTATTCATGATTCCCAGAGTCCTTCCCCACTGGCTATGGTGGAAGGCCAGGGATTCTCCACTCCTTCTTTTACTAGACTAGCAATTCATATCCAGTCAAGGTTAAAAACAATGATGCTTTTTGGAGCAGGAGCCCCCAACCTGTGGGCCACAGCCCACTAGTGGGCCATGGGGGGTGTGTGTGTTGCAACTGGGCTACAAAAAAGGTCCTTCGAGTGCATGCGTACATCCTTACTTGCGCACTCCATTTGAGTGAGCAGTGGGTGCGCATGCACATTGCTCGTGCAAACCGCTGCTGCCAGCCGCTCGTGCAGAACCATCCACTCTCCCCCCTCCCACTGGTCCACAAAGCCGGAAACGTTGGGGAACTCTGTTTTAGAGCACCTCAATCCAATATTTATTTATTTGTTATTTATTTATTTAAATTTTTATACCGCCCTTCTCCTGCGGGACTCAGGGCGGTGCACAGCCAAGATAAAAACATAACATATAAAATTTAAAAACAATTTAAAAAAACATTAAACGATTTCAGCTCGAAAATTTAAAACAACCCAATTAAAACCGAATTCAATTAAAACTGGGAGGACGGGATCAAGCCAGCCCTGCTAGATGGAATAAGTGCGTTTTCAGGGCCCGACGAAAAGTCCGGAGATCTGATATCGTGCGTATCTCAGGGGGTAGATCGTTCCAGAGGGCAGGCGCTGCCACAGAGAAGGCTCTCCCCCTGGGGGTCGCCAGCCGACATTGTCTGGCCAATGGCACCCTGAGGAGGCCCTCTCTGTGTGAGCGAACCGGCCGGTGGGAGGCTATTGGCGGCAGAAGGCGGTCTCGCAGGTACCCCAGCCCTAAGCCATGGAGCGCTTTAAAGGTGGTTACCAACACCTTGAAGCGCACCCGGAAGACCACAGGAAGCCAGTGCAGCTCACGCAGGAGAGGTGTCACATGGGAGCACCCCGTTGCTCCCATAATCCCCCGCGCGGCTGCGTTCTGGACTAACTGCAGCCTCCGGGTGCACCCCAGGGGGAGCCCCAATATCATTCTTAGTGATTCTAACTAAGCGAAATAGTTACTCTTGCTTGGAAATTTTCTACTGGTAGCACTGCATGCTTGAGAACAAAACAGCAGGTTGTTTATTACTATAAGCAGCAACAAGTGGAAGGCCACTCTTTCTCCTTTAATCTGATTGGGAAGGGAGTTAACATTTGTAGTTAGAAGAGCAGAAAAGATGCATCACATTTGTGAGGTGCATAAACAACTGTCATCTCTCATCTTCTCTAATTCCTGAGGCCCAAGACTTTACCTAAGTACAGGTAGCCCTAGATTTATAACAGTTCACTTAGTGACTGAACTTACATCGGCACTGAAAAAAGTGACTTGTGACTATTTTACACATGTATGACCGTTGTGGTGCCTCCATGGTCATGTACTCAAAATTCAGATGCTTGGCAAATGGTCCATATTTATGATGGTTGCAGTGTCCTGGGGCCATGTGATCAGTTTTTGTGACCTTCTGACAAGTAAAATCAATGGGAAAGCCAGATTCACCGTGTTTCTAATTTAAGAACTTCAGTGATTCACTTAACAAATGTGCTGAGAAAAGTTGCAAAATGAGGCAAAACTCACTTAACAAATTTCTCACTTAGCACCATAAATTTTGGGATTAATTGTGGTCATAACTTGAGAACTACCTGTGTCTCAGACAGGCAAGAGAGGGTTGGAGTAGGAAGGAAAGAAAAAAAAGAGCAAACCTCAAGAAAGCTGAAGGGGCAAAGTCAGGTTATACAAAATTCCCAGACAAAATGGCCAGCATTTAATATACCTTTCCCATCATTCTGTATAAAGCTGCCAATATATGCAGGGATGCTGCTGTCTGCTCGATGCTCCGCACAGTTGGGATCCTGCCTTTTGACAGGAGCTGTTTCCATAAGGCAAGGGCATCCTCCAAACATCTGGATTGCACTGGAAAGAAAGCAAAGGGTTAGGCAAAGACGGATTACAAATTTAATAGGAATATTTTAGCTCAATTCTGCCTTCAGCATAGGCAGCATAGGCCCAGCCCATCATCAAAAGTATATTATTACTAAGACATCTGAACAGAAGAGAATTTGTTTTGAAAGAGACCGAGTCATGTCTGATATCTGCTACAATTCTATCACCAAATTTGGATAAAGTAGTCTAAGGAGAGAAAAGCTTGGAACAATTACAAGACTATATTTGCTTTTTGCTAATCAAGTAATGTTGGGTGAAGTGCCAGAATACAGATAGTCCGCGATTTACAATGTTTAGTGACTGTTCAAAGTTACAACAGCACTGAAAAAAGTGACTTATGGTCATTTTTCATATACGACCTTTCCAGCATCCCCATGATCATGTGATCAAAATTCAGATGCTTGGCAGCTGGTTCATATTTGTGATCGTTGCTGTCTTCCGAAGTCAGGTGATCCCCTTTTGCGACCTTCTGACAAGCAAAGACAATGAGGGAAGCCAGGTTCATTTAAGAACCGGGTTACTAACTTACCAACTACAGTGATTCACTTGACAACTGAGGGAAGAAAGGTCGTAAAATGGGGCAAAGTTCACTTAACAAATGTCTCACCACAGAAATGTTGGGCTCTGTGGTGGTCATAAGTCAAGGACTGCCTGTATATACATTTCTACAAATAGCCAGACCCAACCTTAACTTTTGTCTTTCTCGGGCGCTCACCTGATGCACCCTAAGAAACCTGAGAAAAAACAGGTAAAATCATTCCCTGAGCAGCACAGAACTGCTGAAGGCATTTGCCTAATGACCTCAGTTGCAAGACACAGGCAAACAATATATATATGTCCACTATACACAGCTTGAAATTCAGTTATTTTGCTTTTTTCCCAGCCTGTTGCCTTCCATATGGATAAAAACATTGGGGTAGTAATAAACTCTCCTTTACTACCCTTGTGTAAGATAACAGGGTTAACAATTGAAGCACTGTACTTCTTAATTATGGCATGAAATGCTGCTCCTTGGCAAACCCCCTGAGTCTGCAGTATCAAATACCTTTTCTTTAAAAAAAATAGGTTGAGTTTATTGTTGCTACATGTTACATGCTTTTATATTATGCCCATTTGTTTTTAATACTTTCCAACAAAAGAATTTATAAAGAACAAAAACTGAAATTAAGAAATATTTGTTTTATTGTGTAAACTGGTTATGGAGCCTAGATTTAGACTTCCTGTTTTCTATTTGACTGTTTCCAGTAGAAAATTTCCAAGCAAGTTTAACTATTTTGCTTAGTTACAAAGGTTCAGAATGATATTGGATTGAGATGATCTAAAAAGCATCACTGATTTTACCTCTGTTTGGATATGGAAAATTGTTTTTCTAATATAATTTTTATTAATTCCAGTAGTAAAAATTATACAAACTAGAGAAATAAGAGAATGGAAAAAAGAACTAAAGAAAAAGAAAAAAGAGAATAAAGAAAAAAGAACTAAAGAAAAAGCAAAAAACAGAAGAAAAAAGAAATTTATAAAGAAGTGTCTTCTAATCTTCATCACAACAAATATATACAGTTTAACAACTCTTCATCCCTTATAAAGTTAAACAGGTATCTCTTGTTTCAATATTTTATCCCTTATCTATAAGCAAATCCATAAAGTATCAACTTTTCATTCCTGGTATCAGCAAAAAGGGTTGCCTGACTATTACGAAATGTCTTATTTTAACTTTGAACCAATAAACCAATAAGGGGATGGTTTCATGTGCTCGCCGGCAGCTTGCATGACCTGGTTCCCAACAGGCCATGGACTGGGACCGGTCCGTGAACCAGGGGTTGAGGACCCCTGCTTTATGACATTGTTTTCAAAGTAAAATGTAAAATTTTATTTGGTAAAGTAGTCCAAGGAGAGGAAAGTTGAATGTTGAAACATTAAAAAGGATGCCTTAGCAATAAAGAAATATCCTCTCATTTCTACCAGCATATCACAACTTCTAAACATGTCTCCTATCCCTGCATAATACCACTAATAAGACCCATGTCTGCTGCTTATTCCCAGCAAGGTACAGGATTACAAGAACTCTACCAGTCTTATCATTTATTACCCTTTTTATTTAATCTAATGCCTCTTTGAATTTAATAGTTCCCTTCATCCAATAGCAATATAAATTTCCTCACCAGAATCTGCACATAGATTAAATGCAATGCCAAGATACAGGAACTTGTCATCGTGGGATTTATCCTCATAAGTGAGATCATTGGTTTCAAAGCTCTGAAGAACTTCGGTGTCTTTTTGTCCCTGAGTATTTCTGGTTCTCTGCTCTTGCTTGATACTCTGTTTGAGAGAGGAGAACTGACATCAAACCCACCAAGTATTGCAAACAGCATACTTGGTATGTACCGTAAGTAAGACAGACAAGTGTGTAAACCATAAGGTGTTCTTGCTGTCTCTGTCCCATTCCTGTATGTCCCATATGCCACAACTTTGAATAAGACAACTTCAAAGCTAACAGAGAGAGATTTCATTGAGCCCCTCCTGCAAGATGCATTATATTATATGCTAGCGGGGATCTTGTTTTAAATTCAAATAACCATTTGTGAATGAACTCTCAAGATATATCATTTCCTACTATCTAGTCATACAAAATAACAATCTGACAGTCAGTCTCCTTTTGATGGTGGTGGTTATTGTTATTATGGTCACATGGTCAGCCAGATGTTTAGTCTGGATTTGACATTTTTATATACCTACTGAGTCCTTCCCAAGGACCTGGGATAGGCAGATGTTATAGGTTCTCAGTCTTCTGCTTTCTAGGCCAGCACCTGAACCCACTACACCCAAGTGATTCTTTTCATCCTTTAACAAACTTTTAGACCACATCATTATTATATGTGACTTTGTACCATGGAAACAAGTTCTTACATTGATCAGTCCATTGGAACAGTTCAATATTTAAAGAAGATGGAAAACAGCTCCGGGACAGTGTGTACCCCATGCAAGGAGCATGTACTTATTACTGTAATCAACATTTCCAGTCACAAAAGGCTAAGAAATGATGTGAAACACCTTTGTTGAAGTCCTTGGAGAACTGTGCTAGTTTGAAAGCTAGTCAATCTACATAAATTGCCAGGCCTTTAAATGTCTCAGTTTAATCTCACTGGACTGTTTGCTTTATGATTTCTTATACTGGTAGTCCTCAATTTACAAGTGTAATTGAGTCTAGAATTAGGGTCATAAGTCATTCTTTTTGTTAGGCAGGTCACTGCCCAATTTTAACTATCTTTTTTGCGGAGGCCATTCAGTGAATGTGGCAGTCATTAAACAAACACTGCGGTTGTTAAGCAAACCCTTTTAGCCAATGGGCATTTTTTGCCAGAAACCAGAAGTAAATGCCAGTTTCAGGGGTGTGGGTGTGTGTGATACAAATTGTGGTCATGTGATCGCAGGATACAGCAAATGGTCATAAATGCAGGCTAGTTGCCATGCACTCAAACTATGATCACATGATTGTTGGAGTGGTGGTCAGAACTAGAAAGATCAAACCAGGTCATAAGTAACTCTGATAAACTTTGAATGGTTACTAAGTCACTATAGTTACTTCTAAAATATTCTCCTTGTTTCCTGTTATATAATCTATACTGGATTTGCACATTTTGGGATAACCTTAAATTATAATGTCATTTAATACTAAGAATATAGTGAAATAAAATTTTCTGCATTCTTTTCTTATTTTTAATTAAAATAAGCTAAGATTATGTTCCTTCCAGTGGCTTTCTTAGTCATTTTAGTCCCCCTGCTCTCTAGAGTATAGAATACACACAAACCAGAATTTAGCTGGTTCAGTTTTGTGCTATTTTGCTTTAAGACACATACCTCATGCATTTTGTCCTCAATTGTGCAGATATAAAGCCAGAGTAAAGCCTGGGCCTTATCATCCTGGAGCTGTTCCTCATTCTGTGGAGTCTTTGGCACAGATTCTAACAAACTCAGGGCTTCATTTATAGAATCCAGAGCAGAACTACAAGAGAGAAGACCTAAACAATCATTTCAGTCATGATTACAGACAATTGCTGAGAATTTTTTTTGTAATTGGACTTTCATACCCTCAGAAAACATACAGTAAATGATATGGTCAGAAGATTTCTTAACCATTTCTAGTTGGTTTAGCCAGCATTCTCATCAGTTCTAGATTATCATATCTAAGTGCATCCAATCCCTGTATAAATAACTGATAAGATCCTTCTCTTTTTTTTGCATAAGAGCTACAAGTACTTTAATCAGAAAGTATGGCAACAGCAGCACTTAAAATATGCAAAGATCCAGTACCCTAATTATTAGTATTAGTATTTTTGAAGTGGCAATTGATCATTACATGTATCAGTTTTGAAACATCAGCCAGCAAGCCTTTGAGGTTTGAGCCTCTCCCAACTCACCTCCAATTCTACACTGAAAAGTCCACTCTCAAACCAGTGAAAAGACAAAACCAAGAGAAGGAAATCAGGGTACCAGAAACAAGACACTGAGGCTCTGGCAATTTCCACTTCAAGTTCTTTTTTTAATACTGAGCATCACTTCAATGGAGCGGTATCCAAAGTAGGACTTGAGGTAAATCATACAGCTATCATCAAATTATACTAAATACGTACTCACCATTCTGTTTGCTCACTATAATCATGATAGCACAGCACCTGTGCCAGTTCTACCAGGATAAAAGCTCTTTCGTAGGCCCATTGGCTGCCTTCTGAACATATATCTAGGAGGTCACAGATCACATTGAAACGCTCTTGGCCAGTGTCAGCTCGCACAGCTTTGTATGCCTTCAGTTCCTCCAACAGCACTTTCGCAAGGATCTCGTCGTCTAAGTGATAGTCTTCAAGACCTTCCTTCAGAGTCCTGTAATCAATATAGAAGGCAAACAAGAACAGAAATTAGAAATGGTGTAAAACAAAGACATGCAGCTTCTAACAACTACAGGGTCACACCATGCTTTATACAGTATTTTGAGGGCCTTGTTTCATATAAATGGGCAGAGATACTTGTTTCACTGTAAAACATTTTTTGTGTGTTTGGAGTGTTGTATGGATTTTTTTTTAATATAACAGCATTTTTAAGTTATCTTCTTCAAGAGAATGCTTTAAAATTGATACTTTTCAGCATCAGCTTTTTCTACTGACAAAACCTCTTAGGTTTAGGGTCATTTCCCCCCCCCCCCCCCATGACCCTATAGTAACAGAAGATGGCAGTGTCTAGCCAATCTTGCCAGACCTTGAAAAAGCCAAACAGCCTTATTAAACAGCAATCCATCATAAAAAATATCTGGCTGATTAAGGCACCAAATAGCATTCTTTCCAAATTTATCTTCCCAGATCACATTTGCCTCAATTGACATGGCCAGTGCTGAAGGACACTGGAATCTGGGCTCCTTCAAGTACCACAAGTTCCTCAGTCTTATGGCATTTCCATGAATAGAAGCCCTCTTATTCTGGATAGGCCCTGAATAAGAGGATGACCCCTTGTAAAAATGCAAAACATCTCAAACATGGAACATTAGTTTTATGTGATCTGGGCACATATATTTTGAATGTGTGAGGTTCATATATAGAACAAAACAAGGATGTTTTGTTGGCACTCTGGATCAAAAAACCTGTTATTTGTGACAGAAATGCTTTTGGGGATGGGGAAAAAGAGAGGATGGGGGAGACAAAGATATTATTTGCAATTGAAGGGAGATGGGGCAGCAGTGAGAAAATTATGGGGATAGGCCAGTCAACTGTACTATGCTGGGACATTGAAAATGGCAGCCTGGGTTAACGAGGGGGGGGGGAGGAGGAAGGAAGAATAGATATGGGAAGACATGGGACTGGATAATCTGGAATATGCCATGTTGGAATGCCAGCAGTTGAGGGGAGACAAGGGAGGGAAGCTGCTGGAAAAATTAGGAAGCAACTAAATCAGTGGAATTTGTTACACTGGAAGCTGCTGAAAGGAGGAAGGGAAACACATATTGGCCTTGCCCTATTTGACCTGTAAAATCACTCCAAGATCCTCTAAGTTTTCTTAAGACTTGACTCTGGAACCACCAAAATATTCCCTAGTTTTATTTCAGGAAAACATGATAGACTTGAAAAAGGTCTGCTGAATTTTCAAAACAGAGTGATTTATTCTGGGTTTGAAAACAAAATGTATCTTAACGTATCCTCTATTTTGCACACATCTCATGGCCCCATTTTGAATGGTAAAAAAATCCCCCTCTCTTTGAGCGAGGTGGGTGGCAGAGAAGTGTGAAAAATTAAATGAATAAACAAACAAACAAAGTAACATAAAGTAAATGTTTAATTCTTAAAAAGGAAAACAACAGATTCTTCCTGCAGAAGAAAATTTTAAATGGCAAGAAGGAGAAATGTCGGCCTCATTATTTCTACTTTATTAGAATAGCAGGAAACAAAACAAAACAAAAATATAGAAACAATTCCAATGTTGACAGTTTTGAACAGGAGGCTCAATTTTTAATTCATTTCTTACTTCAATCTCAAATTATCAGCCCCATTTTTATTGGCGTCCATCTTGACTTTGACCCAGGAGCAGACAGGTTCCACCATCTTTTCTGTGATCTTGCTGTCTTGAGAAGTCAACCAGAGGACTACAGTTTGGAGACCCTCCTCTAGCAAGCCCAGATTCCTGTAGTTTTCTACTTGCAGCTTAAAGCAGTTGTTTAGCTGGAAAGAGAAAGATAAACATTCAAGGTGGCAAAGAGAGACTCCTCCAACTGTCCAGAAGTTTAGAAGCTCCTCCCATATCAAAACAACTGTGAATTATAAACTTTTGCTATTCTAGGAGTTCAACGTTCAATGAAAATAATGGAATGTCAGGCAGAAGTAATTATCCCAATTTTTATATTTATTTGGTAAATTTACATAACTGACCATCTCACACGAGTCTGAGCGGTGCACAAAGTTAATATAAAAACAAAATAAAACAAAATAACTTAAAACGTAACAAAAATCATTTAACTATACTAAAAGGAATAAAAAATGAAGAAGCCCTAAGGAATTTCAGGCTCTTTGTGGTGATTAGACTTTTAAGCAACCATGTCAAAAAGTTCCTGTCTTGTCCAAAAGATCTTTGGATACTACTGTATTAGTTTCCGTATTTTTCAGAGTATAGGGACACACCTTTCCCCCCCTAAAAGGGATGAAAATTTAGGTGCGTCTTATACAGCGAATGTAGCCCCGCCTACCCACTGGCCCCCACCCTTTGGCCTCTGCCTCGCAGCAGTTACCTTCTTGCATGCAAACAGCAAGAAAAAACAGCTCCTTTCAGCTTCAGCACAGCCTAATTAGCACAAGTTGATTGGATCAGCCTCTCGACTCTCAGCTGATTTGCTGCAAAGAGGTAAATTGCTGGAGATGATTTTTTTTCGCCTTGTGCTAATCAAGCGATGCCAAAAACGAAAATGAAAGTAAAGCAGGCTGTTTGCTGTTATGAGGCAAAATTACTCAGAGGCAGATTTCTTTTTCTTCTTTTCCTCACCAAAAAAGGTAGGTGTGTCTTATACTCCGAAAAATACGGTAAATCACTGAATTCCAGGCAGAGGAATCCAAAGGTAAGGTAAAGGGAATGACTAGATATACCGGTAAGTATAATGTAATGGCAGATCTATGAAATTAGTTTTGTAAAATTGCATGGTCCAGGGAAATGAGATCAGGAAATTATTCAGGAAATTAATGGACAGTATATAGGTAGTCCTCGATTTACAACAGTTCGCTTAGTGACCATTCGAAGTTACAACAGCACTGAAAAAAGTGATTTATGACTGTTTTTCACACTTATGACCATTGCAGTATCCCTATGGTCACGTGATTTACATTTGGATGCTTGACAAGTGGTTCATATTTATGACGGTTCCAGAGTCCTGGGGTCACGTGATCTCCTTCTGCGACCTTCTGACAAGCAAAGTTAATGGAGAAGCCAGATTCACTTAACAGCCAAGTTACTAACTTAACTGCAGTGATTCACTTAACAAACGGGGCACGAAAAGTCATAAAATGGGGCAAAATTCACTGAAAAAATTTCTCACTTAGCAACAGAAATGTTGGGCTCCATTGTGGTCGTAAGCTGAGGACCAACTGTATTGAAGAGGCATATGGTTAATCAAACTGATTATGATTGGCAAATAATCAGAGGTCTCCTAGAAGCAGTACCTGTAGTCCTCAACTTACGACCATTCATTTAATAATGGTCCAAGGTTACAACAGCCTCAGAAAAAGTGACTTACGAATGGTCATCAAATTTACAATTGCTGTACCACCCTTCACAATCACATGATCACAATTCCGTTGTTTGGCATCTGACCAAAGGTGGTATTCAGCCGGTTCGGGCGAAATGGTAATGGCAACCTGTGGGTGGCCTGTCCACCTGTCCGGGTGCAATCCTGTCCTATATCACTGTTTTTGATGTTGCATGCATCTGTAGATGGTGCGCACGAGCGAATTGCAGTGTTTTGTGATGCCGCACACATGCGCAGACGGCACATGCGTGAGCAAAGCGAGCATGTACCCTCACATTTCCGGTGCTGGGCGAACCGGTTGCTACAGTATGTGAATCCCATCTCTGCACCTGACTCATTTATAATGGTTGCAGTTGTGGTCATGTGATTGCAATTTGTAACCCCCTCAGCCAGCTTCCAACAAGCGAAATCAGTTGAGAAAGCTGGATTTGCTTAGCGGCTGGCGATTATTCACTTAACAACCTCAGTAAGAATGGCTGTAAAACATTTGCTTGTTAGCCACCCAGAGTTATATATTTAAGACAAAATTAAAAATTCTCTAAATAAATTCATATGAATTTGTTTGGAATATGGGGGTAGGGGGATTTTTTTTTTACATTTTAAAGTAAACATCCACAGATTCTGTCTAGAAAAGAATGATTTGCCAAAACCCTTCACTAAGTTGAAAACATAGTGCGCTTCATTTCATTAGTAAAATAGTCGGCTCAAGACGTTTGTCCTATAAAATTAGAGCCTGTCTCAAAAACAACAAATCAACAGTCTTATTTCATAATTCCTGTGCCCCATGCACCATTCCCATTTCATGCTACAGCCTTCATTCAGACTATAAGGAAACTTAATTACCTTTTCTGTGGGCAAGTCTGTACATTTGGCCTTTCTGACTAGCCATCCGCAGAATTGCCCCATTATGGAGTTAGATTCTACATACATCTTATGAGAATAGAATCTGTAGGCCAACCGGAATACACAATATGCTGTAAGAAGAACAAAAATATTTGTAAGCCATCCGTAATGACTAATAAATCTGCTTTGGCTACTATTTCCTCAAGAAAACTGTATGTTGAAATAAACCTCATTAAACAAACAATAAATTGTTTCCCTCTCCCTGGGTGAAAATAAGATTTGTATGAAAGCAATATACTGATTTAACTAAGACAAGAAGACCAAGATTTGTTCTTTCTAAGAAGGTTCATATATCATGCTAAGTGATGATCTCAAGCGGTTTTTAAATGAATAAATCAAATAATCTGTCCACGTAGTCCTCAACTAACAACAGTTTCTTTAGTGACCACCCAAAGTTACAACAGCACTAAAAAAAGTGAGTTATGACTATTTTTCAGTTACAACTGTTCCAGCATCCTCATGATCATGTGATCAAAATTTATATACTTGACAACTGGTTCATATTTATGACTGTTGCTGTGTCCCAAGACCATGTGATCACCTTTTGTGACTTCTGACCAGCAAAGTCAATGGGGAAGCCAGATTTACTTAACAACTGGGTTAGCAACTGCAGTGATTCACTTAGCAACTGAGACAAGGAAAGTCATAAAATGGGGCAAAATTCACTTAACAAATGTCTCATTTAACAGCAGAAATGTTGGGCTCAATCGTGGTCATAAGTCGAGGACTACCTGTATTCACTCCTGAGAGCGGTGATCTGTTTTGGTAAACTAAACTGCCATCCAAAAGTGATTATCTAAATCAGAGGAAGCCTCTCATGACACGTGGCAGGAACTGTAATGAAGCATTTAAAAACTACAGCACACCCATACATACAACCCGAAGTGTGGATCCAGTATGTAAACAACACCTTTGTAATAAAAATGTAACAACTAGAGAAGACACAAGAAACAATCAACAACACCCTCAAAGGAATAAAACTTACAAGGGAAGAAGAAAACAACACTACCCTTTCTAATATCCTCATCAGCAGAGGAAATGAAAGCTAACATGCAGTACAATGAAGTGAGCCATGTGCAATCAGATACTATACATTGGGGAAACAAAACAAGCACTTCATAAATGCATGGCACAACATAGGAGAACAAACCCATCAGAATAAGATTCAGCAGTCCCATTTGCATTTAAAAGACAAAGGCCACTCTTCTGAAGACAGCAAAGTCCACATTTTGGACAGAGAGGACCGCTGGTGTGAAAGAGGTGTCAAAGAGGCCATCTGTGTCAAAATTGAACAGCCTTCTCTCAATAGAGGGGGACGGATACGACATCATCCATCTCCAGTCTACAACACAGTCCTTTCAGCAGTTCCAAGAAGGCTCCACACCCATTTGCACTAGGCAGGTGACCCTGAGACAGATAAACCTCCAGTTCGCCTTAACAACTCTCTAAAAGAATGCAAATGACCAGCTGTCTGCAAGGAGTATAAATCCTTCCCTACCATCCAGTCAGAGCTGAAGAAGCTTCTTGGATGTGAAGCAAAATGTCTTCAAAGAAAAACAAAGTTCAGTTTTCTCTTGAAAAAAAACCATCTTTGGGACAACCAAGCTAGGAGCCATTTTCTCTTGGTGGGAAAAATAAAATTCTCAACTATTTTTTTTTTTGTTTTAGAAATAAACTAAAGTGGTATTAAACTGTTACTTGTGATTACGGAAACTGGCTCTGAAAACAGTTTGCATAATGAATATGATTATTTATTAATAGTTATATTGTAGCCTGTGCACGAACTGAATCATCGCCTGACCAACTCAAAATGCTATTCATCCTCAACAGTAAGTTGTACAGTTCTCTAAGGATCTAGATTGCTTATTATTATTTGCTTCAAGGGGACAAGGGCATGAAATTAAGAGCTGGGGAAATTGGTACAATTGGTTAAATAATAAGAAAAAGTAAATGATATGTTTTGTATATAAATAGCTTTGATGAAATGTACATATAGTTTACAAATACAATAGAGAGGAATTTAGCCTAAGATGAAGTAGATTGGATACAAGATATATATCTGATAAGAAACACTGTATCTCTGAACGATATATAGAATTTTGTCAACACTTTTTTTTTCTTTTCTTCTTTCTTTCTTTTCTTTCTGTTTTCTTAATTTTGAAAATTCAATAAAGTATTTAAAAAAAGAAAGAAATTAAGAGCTGAGGTGCCAAGATAAGTCTGTTGGTAGGGGGTGAAGGGCTTGCATTTTATGATGAAATATTGTAAGTTTGGGGAAGAGAAAATAAAATATGTTTCCTAGTTACAACTTCTATCTTGTTATGCTTGTAATAATTATTGTAATAATTAAGAGCAAGATATATTTTTCCTAGTTATGAAATAATCAGGGCAACATATTGTAGAAAGTTAACACCCACCCCTCTTGGAAGAATGAAATATTTTAGGAAATATTAAAAAGGCAGAATATTATTTATTTATTTTTTTTATTTTTATTTTTATTTGATTTATATGCCGCCCTTCTCCGGAGACTCAGGGCGGCTTACAGTGCGTTAAGCAATAGCCTTCATACTTTTGTATATTTATACAAAGTCAGCTTATTGCCCCCACAATCTGGGTCCTCATTTTACCCACCTTAGAAAGGATGGAAGGCTGAGTCAACCTTGAGCCTGGTGGGATTCGAACTTGCAGTAATTGCAAGCAGCAGATGTTAATAGATGTTAATAACAGGGTGCTTTAAACCACTGTACTACAGGCTCTTGCTCTGACCAACTTGCTGACCAACTTGCTCTGACCGAAGATTATATTTTCCCTAATGGGGAAACATGCTTCTAAAGACAGAAACGCAGAGCTTCAGCTCTCTGCCGCCAAGCAGATATTAAACTGAGGCTAGCCTTTAGAAATGCAGATTTGGTAATCCATTACTCCCAGCAGCAAGGTCTGAACAAAGGTAGGATTAGCCCTCAGCCCCTTCATTGCATCAGCACACGTCAACCAAACTTGACTTCAAGACAAACATGATCCCACGAGAGTCTGACAGCAACCAATAGAATACATGCCCTTGCCACAGGAACAGGAAGCTCAAGGGCAAGGCCCAAGTGAGGGTATAAATAACCCTCACTCTCCACTCCATGTGTTCAGCTGCCTAGGATCTCAAACTCATGTGGTCCTGTCCATCAATAAACCATCTTTCCAATCAGCCTCCATGTTTCCAGTGTCTTTCTCCATCACTTGGAGCTGAACCAGATGAATATTTCTTCCAACAATATAATTGAAGAATATTTAATTTAAAACACTCTTATTATTTTTTTATTTATGTCTACTAAAAAAGCAATACAGTGCCCTATCTGCCTCCTATTTACTGACAACCGGAAATATAAGCAACTTACTCCAAACACCAACCTGAGAGATCCAGATATTCGGCCTGCTCTGTCTTCGGGAGTCCTTCCAGCATTTCTAGCATTCGGGTAACAATCTTTTGAAAAGATGCTAATAACTGTGGCAGTCCACAAAAATCCAATCCCTGTGAGTTAATACATAAGTTTTAGGATGAAAAACAAGAGTAAAACTTTCAAAACTGAAGTGACACTGTGCAGAACATTTATCACTAATTGTGGACTGCTACCTCAATTATCTTTGCAATCAGTACTGAGTATCCAAGGGCAGTTAGCATGGAATCAAATGTAAATTTTAACCTGAATTTTACTATTATCATTAGAAAATTAAAAAGGGAGAAGGGGAAGGAAAAGGGAAGAAAATCACATTAGAACACTCTAACTTCTTGCATGTGTTATGATTAAGGACACTGAGTATGTATGTAATAGATTCAGACTTCCCTCCTTTCACTCTTAGGCCAATTCCATTCTGTTTTTATTCTGTGATTGGGTTAGCCTTATTTAAAATTGATTTGTTCTCATTCCAAACAAACCGTAAGCAAAACTACAGCGGGATGTTGTGGTGTTATATTTACTCAGATATAAACATGGATGCTCTAATGATTATGAGTGCTAGTTTCTTGCCGAAGAGGATGTGAACAACTGTAATAAGGTAAGGTAATTAAATATGAGGGACGCAGTGTCTCAGTGGCTGAGCTTGTCGATAGAAAGGTCAGCAGTTCAGCGGTTCGAATCCCTAGTGCCGCGTAACGGGATGAGCTCCTGTTACTTGTCCTAGCTTCTGCCGACCTAGCAGTTCGAAAGCATGTAAAAAATGCAAGTAGAAAAATAGGGACCACCTTTGGTGGGAAGGTAACAGTGTTCCGTGCGCCTTTGGCATTTAGTCATGCTGGCCACATGACCACGAAGACGTCTTCGGACAGTGCTGGCTCTTCGGCTTTGAAACGGAGATGAGCACTACCCCCTAGAGTCAGGAACGACTAGCACATGTGTGAGGGGAACCTTTACCTTTACCTTTAATTAAATATAGAATCTGTTGTTTTCAGAACTAAATAATGTAACAAATACCATTTGAAAAGAACTGAATCAGGCATATCGGGGTAAAAGAAAACCATTTTTAAAGGGCGGAGGCCAGCGGTAACAATAGGTATACTATTGTCATTAATTTTTAATTGGAATCACAGAGCTACATTTGCCACATCAAAATGGGAACATTAGATGTTACAAAAAAGGCATACTGTTAAGTAAATGGGCAGACAGCAGGTTCCTGCCACCCAACCTATCTCTAAATTGCTTATTCTTTCAAATCCAAAACTGTAAATTGCAGAAAAATCTGAAGAATGGTTCAACACATGTTAATTAGAATATACTTAATTTCTATTTGTAAGATCCTATTGTACCAGGACCTGCTGTGATCACAACAGAAAGCCTTGCCGCCCATCGGACAAGGTAGAGAATAAAAAGAGGCAAGGCAGGCACTAACTTTGTCTCTGCTCTGAGCTAGCATGAAAAGAAACACATACTGTACCCATGTTTTGCACTATATTAGCCCATTTGGTGGCTTTATGGTCTCATGCCTCTATTTTTTCTGTGCAAAGTTATTTTCCCCAAAGGTGAAAAACCCAGCCAGGCTGAAAATTTGCTATTCAAGATTTCACTAGACTTAGAACAAGGCAACTCCTGAATTTCCCTTACCGGAAGCATCTGAAAAGAATCATACACCACAGTTGTATATAATTGGAAGTAATGATATAGTAGCTTCACCAGAACTTGTTGCTTTTTCACATTGTGTCTTGGAACCTGTGGAAGTAAAAGGAAATGAAAAAGACAATTTGTCATGCCTGGAAGCCATATTATCTGTGTGCCTTGAGGATCCAGGCCTGCCACAATCATACCGTGGGAAGTTGGGAGGGGGGATTGCATGAGTGAAGTAGAGATAGCGATAACAAACTTCTCTAAGAGAAGTTCAAGGCCATGGTGTCCGGCAACTGTGCAAAGAAGAAATTGGAGGATGTCTTCTGTTCGGGAAAGAACTGATTGGAGTTGTGTGGGCCTGTGGGCAAAGTCTTGAACTTTCTTGTGGGTGAGGAAAACTTTCAGATTTGGGTTTCCCCAGATGTGCCAATATGACATCTCTAATAAAAGTTAGCTTTGAGGAACTTCAAGCCTCGGAGTTTGATTTCGTTGGGGGTGTTACTTGGAACCCTGACGTTAACCTGAATATATTTTAATTAACAGAATCCCCCATCTAGAAATATTATATGATTTTTTTAAAAAACCTGATACTCTAATTACTGAATTTCCTGAGATTTTAATCCAGAAAAAGTACTGGTCACTGATTTATCCCCCATTCTTTCCTGTTTTTGCCCAATATGACATTTGCCAAATTATGTCTTTTTGGAAAAAAACGTATATATGAGGAATGCAGTTATGAGTGAATCTCAGAGGTATACACAAACTGCAATAGGTTCTGTTTTTAAAGCTAACTTTCTAGACCTCAAGACAGGAGATTAATAAAGTGTCAACACTTTTTCCTCTCCATCTCTACTACACCTATAACCTAGTAGCATTCCAGATCCATCCAATCCAAAATAAAGCCATTTTGAAAAATTGGCTTTTATCTAAATCACATAAATTTGCAGAGCAATGCAGCATGAATTTCAAGCCAAAGAATTAAAAAACAGCTTTACTTACCATATCTAGCAGCTTGCAGAGCAGCCTGAAATAACTTTCCATGAATGTAGAAACCCTCAGGATATCATCCAAATCAAAAGGCACCTGATTATCTTTTTTTGCACACTCATATAAAGGAGTTACAAGCAACTGGCTACTTTCAGCCAGCACTTTAAGGAGGGGTTCTTGAGCACCCAGAGAACAGTTTAGAACTTCTGCAGCTTGGTTGAAAAAAGGACCTACAGGACTTTTGGCAACCAACAGTGCTTTATTCAGTTCAACACCAGCAAAGAGAATGTCTAAAGTGAGTCTTAAGCAACGGGACTCATTGTTGGATTTTTTCAAGATGACTTTAGACTGCTGAATAACTTCTTTGCTCTGTCTGAAACAGCCGGTTTTGCAGAGGTAACATACTCTTACTACCATAAGCTCAAAGATACAGAGGCAGTCCTGGAAGGGCAATGGTTCACTAACACCATTCTTTTCCAAAATGGCTGCCACCAAATGATGGAAAAGCTGCTCATTGAGAAAACAGGCTTCTTCCTTCTTCAGAGGGCTGCACCGGGCCTCAAAAGAAACAGCGGCAGCCAAAGCATGCCGGGCCACTATGGAGGTGAAGAATGGAGGTTCACGGAACAAAACGGTAGGGGAATTATGCTCCAAGAGCATTAAAAACCGCACTGCTTGTAGCTGGGTGGAGAGTTCAAGCTTAAACTCAGCAGGCATTTTTTCCATTTTGGCCATGGTATCTGTGGTCTTCCACAATATACTAAATGTACTTTTGGCAATAGAGGTATAGTCATCAACTGGCACTTGGGGAGGCTGGTGCTTCAACAGATCACCATAGAGAAGGTCAGCAAACCTGAGGCAAGTATCAGATGGGCCGTTAGCAGCTGCTCCCCGCAGCAGGTGGTAGAGTAGCCTTTCCAAATAGAGAGGAACATATTGAAGCCTTGCAGATACGTAGCCATGATAAGCCATGTCAGTTAGGGCCTGGAGGCTTTTTAAATGACCAGGGCAGTCCACGCCTTCTCCAAACCTGTAGATGCAAGCCCGAAGGACCCGATCACATGCTGATGTTTGCATAGAAGCTTCTTTTGGACAGTCTGCATTTTTAGGCCCACATACGAGGTATTCCTGTAATTAAAAAAGTTTATATCTAATAAGGCAGCCTTCTTTAAAAAAAAAAATCATCCAGAGCATCTTTCCTACCTTGGTGACCTCCAGATGTCCTCCTATTATTTGGCAAAACCTACAGCCTGTAAGGCAGGTATGGGAAGCCTAGAGACCTCCAATTAAACCACAACCACCATCATTTCCATACAATGCTTATGTTGATTGAGAACTCTGGGAATTGCCAACAACTATATACCCCAGTTGAAGGAAAGATTAACATTCTACAGTCCAATTTTCTATTCCTGCCCTACAAAATTTACTCAGATGTCTTGAGCAAGCAGTTTGTAAGACGCCTGCAAGAAAACAAGTAACTGATGCTCACAGATAGCAGTAATTTTTTTCTACAAGGAAAGCAATGCAGTACAGTGCTAATAACAGCAACAATATACAATCAATATAAAACATAACATAAAAGAAACCTATACTGTATAAAGGACAAATAAATATTTCCCAAAGGTCCTTTGCAGTGTTTTAAGGCCTTCTAAAATTTCAAGCAATCGACAGATGTAATTGAAGGAACAGTCCATTCCAGAAGGCAGGACATAAGATTTCTGGGTCCACAGTGAATGGTTAAGATTCAAAATGTTTTAAGTCCATTCTAAGCAGAATTAAATACAATATAATAAAATTTAGTTATTATTAACAGGCATTTCAGATCTGCCATCCTTGAATGCGTTTAATCTTTTTTAAAAAACCCATTGAATAGCAACACTCCATGCAGATTTCTTACCTTCAGCAGTGATAACAAAGTCAGAGTTTCTTGCGGAGTATTAGTCTGTGCCACAAAATCCACATTTTTGAGGAACTTCATTTTGCAAGCCTGAAAAAAGAAGAAAATATGTGTATACATTTAGCCCATAGACACAGCCAAGCCCCATTGGGCCTCTCAGTGCTTCTCTATACCTCCCATCTGTACTTTACCACAATTTTCAGTAGCTATAATGTTTCTGTGTTGTATCTTTTCCTATCAGGCCATAGCAGCAAGCTTTATATTCAACTCTAATATCTAATAAGTTCGGTTGAGCTTTTTACCATGGAATTCACTAGATGACTTAGGTTAGTCAATTTTTTTCAGCCTAACCTGTCTGGGTTATTGAGGAAGGAGTAAAAAAACAGAGGATCTTCCCCCAAAAAGTCGAATGGTAGTAAATTCGTAAGTCATAAAAACCTATGCAAGTCAAAAGCATAAAAATCTGACACATTTCCATATCTGGTTCCCTTTCCCATAGATTTTCTACTTATTCTCACTTATTATTCTCAACACAAATAACCAGCTTCCCCACCTGAGCTTCTAGGAAACAACCTGGAATGAGGGACAGTTTAAAGTGCAATTATTATACAATTTGAACACTTGGAAAAACTTTAGATTATGTAGATATAGTAAAACTATACTCGTCATATTCCATTATTGTGCCATACTTCTGTAAAAAGGTGCAAATGTATCAGCTTAAGCTTATTTCACACTTTTGGATGCATTTTGTTGTGTCCTACTTCATTCAATATACTGCTATTAAGCCATATTCAGAATTCACAAAGTTATTCAGGCTCATCTCACTTTGTATGGATTCTATCAATATTGCATTTTCTTTCACTGTCACTCTGAACTTTCCCCCCCTTAAATTGCAAACCGCATTAGATATTTTAGTAAAGTATCATAAAATCAGTTAATTACAAATGTACAATTTGGGCTACAATTGTAGACCTACATAGTGCTACAAAGTAGACCTGTCCAGGAAATTAACTGACAGGAAGGATATAACTTTTATTGAGATTAACTATAAGTAGTTGTGGCACCCTCTCCTCCTAATTCACTGAATCAGGGAGTTGCCTTCTCACTCGGCTTCCAAATGTTATCTTGTGGTAGATGCTAGGAATTATCTTATTCTGCATATCTCCTGATAACAGGATTAATACACATGATAACAGGGTTAATACACATGATGAATGTGTACAACACATGAAGCCCTATACCACAAAAAGTGTGAAGGAGTTAACTCATAGAACAGTGATGGCTAACCTTTTTGCCATTGCGTGCCAAAAGCGGGGGGAGCAGAGAGAGGTCACGCACGTGTGTGCCCACACCCATAATTCAATGCGTCCCACCCCCGCGCACATGACCCTCTCTGCACTCCCCCCACTTTTGGCATGTAATGGACCAGTGGGCTCAGTAGGCCCGTTTTTCGCCCTCCCCAGGCTCCAGAGGCTTTCTTGGCACCTGGGGAGGATGAAAACAGCCGTCCCCACGCCACCCAGAGGCCAGAAACAGCCTATTTCCCAACTTCCGTGGGCCCGGAATATGGGCCCGGAAGGCCTGAAAATCAGCTGGCTGGCACGTGCATGCATGCTGGAGCTGAGCTAGGACAACACTCGTGTGCCCACCGATATGGCTCCGCGTGCCACCTGTGGTATACGTGCCATAGGTTCGCCATCATGGTCATCGAACATCTATTTTATGAAGTCTAAGAAAGTTCACTTAAAGACATTTTCTTTCCATATACAAAACTTGTCCCAAACCCAACAAACCTATCTCAACTTAAAGAACAGTTTAGAAGCATCCATTGGCTCCTTTAAACACCTCTAGTCTACTAGATTAAATATAGACTTGACAAATTTGGTGTGTGTGTGTGTGTGTGTATGTATATACATGTGTATACACACACACACACACATGCTGCTATATACATACACACAAAACATATATATTATGTGTCTGTATATGTATATAACATAGCATGTATATGTATATAGCATGTGTAGGTGTCTGTTATGTATGGATATATATATATATATATACATACATATATATATATATATATATATATATATATATATGCAATTTCTTTCTAGCCAGGTTCTACCTACGTAAGCTAAGATGTTCCTCAGCCCTGGTTCTGTGAAATCTCACTCACAACTTCTGGGCTTTTTACTTTCTAGCAGACTGCAACTCTGTGTTGCTCTGTGGTTTTTTTTTTGAGAGTGGGCAACAGAGTTTCATTTTTAATGTGTGCCAGTGTGCTCACAGTAAAAAATGACAATAAAGGCCATCTTACTTTATTTCAGCGCACTGCAAAATTTGCATTTAGAGCGTGTAACAAACCCACGACTGGCCAAAGCGTTTATGGCTTCCCTCCCACTTTATCAAAAAAGATGCGGATTTCGAATTAGTACTCTGTATTTTCCTTCAGAAGAGTGGGCATAATTCAACGTTAGCATTACGCCGGACAGGAAATACTGTATGGGAGTTGTGGTCCAAGGCTATTGGGAAAATATGAGGGATAAATACAGTACACGGTCGCTGTTCCGGGGATCTCCCGCACGATTTCTGACTCCTCCTCCCTAGCGCCCAGTGCGAAGAGCACCCACTCAACCACCCACCGCCCCCCCTCCCCAACCTCAGCCTACCCGCCGCCAGAAAGTCTTTCCTCGCAACCGGCCTCTCGCTCTCTAAAGCTGCCACGACCGGCAGCTGAAAGAAGAACAGAGTCGGCCCCGCGCCCCTTTCAAATCGACATTGGCGGCCAATCACAAAAGCAGCAGCGTAGCTCCGCCCATTCCCCCGCCCATTGCCTTCTGGGAATTCGCACGGGAATCGCCGCGGCAAGCCTTCAATTAACTTCCGGAGGGCGCGTAGCGTTTGAATGTTAGCAATTCTTACATCCGATTGCCATTCTTAAGTAGGCGCACAATACACCTGCGGTCTAACTTATTCGGGTTTCCATACCGTGTATGACTTGAGTAAATAGCTAATAATTTTGTTTTAAATACGTTTCTTTTTTATAAGCTGTTAGTCAAACTTCCCTTAACATTTAATACTGTACAGTGCTTCTCAACCTTGGCAACTTTAAAATAAGCCCAGAATTCTGAGTGTTAATGTGTATATACCTTGCCAAGGTTGAGAAGCACTGATTTAATGTATAAATATCCACGCACATTTTCTTGAGACAAAGTCCCACTAAGTAAAATGGAGTACAGGTAGTCCTCCACTTAAAACAGTTTGCTTAGTGACCACTGAAAAAAAGTGACTTATGACCATTTTTCACACAACCTTTGCAGCATCCCCATGATCGTGTGATCAAAATTAAGATGCTTGGCAACTGCTTCATATTTATGACCGTTGCTGTGTCCTTTTGCAACCTTCTGACAAGCAAAGTCAATGGGGAAGCCAGATTCGCTTAACAACCAGGTTACTAACATCAACTGCAGTGATTCACTTAACCACTGAAGCAAGAAAGGTCGTTACCCGAGGACTATGTATGGTATACCACTATTATGGCACTTTGAACTAAAGCAGCATGTGCTTGTTTAGTCTGATAAAGGGAGGCTGTTTTCTCAATTTAGAGTCATAGGGCTGGAATGCTAAAACAGGGTCTCATTCCATGAATCTTATCACAAGAAGTTTCAAACAAGCTCTATAGTTTTGGGGTTTATAATACCTAAATACATTTAACTGGAAATATGGGTGCATGTTGGGGTTAATGGATCTTGGCCTTCACTCTAAGGCAGAGATCTTCAAACTTGGCAGCTTTAAGACTTGTGGACTTCAACTCCCAGAATTCTCCAGCCAGCTATGGTGGCTGGAGAATTCTGGGAGTTGAAGTACACAAGTCTTAAAGCTGCAAAGTTTGGGGAGCTCTGCTCTAAGGCAATTGTATGTTGTCAGATAAACCACTTCTTTCAGTGGGGCATCCTCCCTGCTAAATGTGGCCATGTAATTACCAAAAGCCTAGCCTACACAGCAGGAGGAAATCTGTAACTGCAGTACTCCCCAACGTACGCCCACAATTGAGCCCAAAATTTCTGTTCTTAAGTGAGACAGTTATTAAGTGAGTTTTGCCCCATTTTACAACCTTTCTTTATTCAGTAGTTAAGTGAATCACTGCAGTTGATGTTAGTTAAGCAAATCTGGCTTCCGCATTGACTTTGTTTGTCAGAAGGTTGCAAAAGGGGATCACATGATCCTAGGACACAGCAATGGTCATAAATATGAACCAGTTGTCAAGCATCTTAATTTTGATCACATGATCATGGGGATGCTGCAAAGGTTGTAACTGTAAAAAATGGCCATAAGTCACTTTTTTCAGTACCATTGTCACTAAATGAACTGTTCAGTCGAGAACTACCTGTATATGGCACATATATATGAGCCAGTTTGGTGTAACAGCAAGGGTGTTGGTCTAGAAACCAGAAGACTTGAGTTCTCATTCTGCCTTGACTGAAGGACCTTGGGCCAGGCACCCTCACAAGATGATTATTGTGAGGAAAATAGGAGGGAGGAGTATCATATATGTTTGCCACCTTGAATTACTTATGAAGTAAATAAAGACAGGATAAAAATCTAAATAATAACATGAGTCTTTATAGTGAGACCTTGATTTTGAATAAAACACAATACAGGTGGTTCTCGACTTATGACGACAATTGGGCCCAAACTTTATGTTGTTAAGTGAAAAATTTGTTCAATGAGTTTTGCCCCATTTTACGACTTTACTTGCCACATTTGTTAAGTGAATCACTGCAGTTGTTAATTTAGTAACAAAGTTGTTAAGTGAATCTGGCTTCCCCATTGACTTTGTTTGTCAGGTCACAAAAGATGATCACATGACTCCAGGACACTGCAACCATCATAAATATGAACCAGTTGTCAAGCATTTGAATGAAAATCTCATAACCTTGGGGATGCTGCAATGGTCATGTAAGGTCCAATAATAATATGTTTAAGCTCATAAATGCCAAACAAGAAACTTAAAATAGCATTTAATCTTGATCAAGCTTAAATGGTTAGCTGTTCCAAACACATACAAGATACATGCAGGTAACAACTACAAACTAGAGGGAATGTGAACTCCTTTTATATTGTTTAAGAAAGTCATAAACTTTCAATTCTGACATCTTTGATTTGCATATTCCCTGGAATTTGGTTTGTGTACCCCCCCCCCCAAAAAAAACAGGCTAGTGCCTCTTCATTAGCCTTATCTCTTCCTGATCATCCTTTGTGTTCACACTTGGCTATTTAGCCTCCTGGAGTGGAGGGAACTCAAAAGATCAAAGATGAGATAATTCTTAGGCAGGAGGGGGAGAGATAAAACTCTGATCAAAAGGTGGAACATATAGTTTGACAAATGCCAGATACTTCACAACAGACCCCAATAACAGGAAGTTAGTTAATGTGGCAAGTTTGTGTTATAACTACAAAGGGCATAATATGTATGTCAGTGTCACAGGAAACATATTTACAGAATGCAGGTATACAAAGATAACATATATCATACATATATGTTGCAGGAAACAATTAACAAGTTTCTACTAATTCTAGTATTTCTGTATATCTATTTCCTTACAGTCATAAGCGTGAAAAACGGTCATAAGTCACTTTTTTTCAGCACCATTTTAACTTCAGTCAGTAAACGAACTGTTTTAAGTTGAGGACTGCCTATACCAGTCTTTCCAACCCAGTGCCTTTCAAGTATGTTGAAACCTGCCTTCCACCACCTAAGCCAAGCATGGGAATTGCAGTTTCTACTGCATCACATTGAGGAAGTCTGGGATACAGCACTGGATCCATTCAGACCAATTCGGGAAAGGGGCATGGCTCCATTCGCTCTACAGCGCGGTCTTGTAGCTTGTTTTACATCTGCCTTTCCAAGCAAACTGATTTAATTAATGCCTGTCTCCTTTATTTTAACCAATTTCTGGGACCGCAAGAGTTTGATACTACAGCCGGCTCTTCTTTCCTACGAATTATTAGAGCAGCGGTCTTCCAATTTGGCAGCTTTAAGACTTGTAGACTTCAACTCCTCAAGTTATGCTGGCTGGAGAATTCTGGGAGTTGAAGTCCACAAGTCTTAAAGCTGCCAAGTTTGAAGACCTCCGTATTAGAGCGTCTTTGCAGAAGGAGACGCGCGCGCTATACACCGCCCAACGACAATCTTCGCAAAGGCTCGAAACAGGCGGCCGAACCTCGAATCCTCGAACGCTTCAAAGACACGAGGCGCCCATTGCGGAGATCGGGGGTGGAGGGAAACGGCATTGCGCAGGCGCAGTTCGTTTCCCGCGGTTTTCCTCGGCGGTTTGGTTTAGCAGGGGGAGCGGGTTGTCGAGGGCGGGGGCCGCGATGGCTGCTTCCTCCGACGGAGGCAAGCCTCTACAACCCGTCACTCATGTCATCTTTGACCTGGATGGCACCCTCATAAACACCGAAGATATGTACCACGCCATCATGACAGAATTCTGCAGCCGCTATGGGAAGACGTACACTTGGAAGGAAAGATCCCAGATCATGGGGCTACAAGAAATGAAGGCGCTGGAGATTCTCCGAAAGCTCTTCGACCTGCCCTTAACCGTCGAAGAAATCCTCCGCGAAATCTCCCAAAAGAAACGAGAACAATATCCCAACTCTGCCTTAATGCCCGGCGCGGAAAAGCTGGTCCGCCATCTGCACGGGCACAAGATCCCCATCGCCGTCGCCACCAGCTCCTTTCGCGATGCGTTCGAGATGAAAACGGGGAAACTAAAGCCCTTTTTCGGTTTGTTCCATCACATTGTGATGGGAGATGACCCCGAGGTTAAAAACGGCAAGCCGCAGCCCGATATATTTTTGGTGGCCGCCAAGAGGTTCGAACCGCCGGTAACTCCGGCAAAGTGCCTCGTCTTTGAAGACGCCCCGAACGGGGTCAAAGCCGCCGTGGCTGCTGGCATGCAAGTAGTCATGGTCCCCGACGGCGGTTTGCCAAAAGAACTGACGAAAGAAGCCACCCGTGTCCTACAATCAATGAATGATTTCAAGCCAGAAATGTTTGGCTTGCCGAAGTTTGATTGACGTTTGCTGGCGGTTGAACTTACGGATTCAGGTTTTCTTCCAGTATTAAAAAGCATTCCAAAAATTCCTAAGTGGTACTATAAAAGCATGCTCTCTATTCCTGGATAATTCGCTTATTGAAATCCACCACTGCTGGGTGGAAAAAGATGAGTTGTGTTTATTATTCCTATGTTGCTAACAAATACCCTGCCAAGGAATAAACTGGTGCCTTGCATGGGAGTGTATGTAATTTACTCAGTAGTTTCCCATACAAAATAACATTTATCTTTGCTTGTGATTCATTCCCTAGCTGGGGAATGCTGCAATCTTGTCTCCAATTGATACCCTATCCTCCCAAAATAAGATGCAGTCAATCCATTTACTGCTCATGTTAATTTGATTCCAATATAATTAACCATGGTCTGTTAACTAGAACATTACATGAGTCACAATTGCTTGGATTTACACAGTACTTCTGAATCCTATGCCATATTCTGCAATAAAAGTAACAGGAATCCATGCACTTAGGTTAGGATCAATAGTTTTAAACTAGTGAAACTTTTGGGGGTGGGGAATAAATAGCCACTATTCCAAAATAGCTGATAAGGCAGCACAAATTATAAATCTGTCTTTTTTGACAATCACTGAGTAAATCTTTACAGGCAGGGAGGGAAGGGGAGAAAGTCCAAGGTAGTTGGAGCAGTGGTAGTAAATGGGGGGAAAGAGTGAAAAAAGCAGATATAAGTATAGGAAGTGATAAATAGGTTATTTTTTTTTGTCTAGAATGTTCAGTTTTTCTACTTAGCATATTTACTTGTATTGTCATCCCTCCACCCCCAAAGTACTTTTATGGTTCAAGTCCTTTCTTTCGTGCATGATCTGCCCATCTGTTATTCCATCATAATCCCAAAGGTGGGACATAGATGCTTCCCCAACAGAAGTGGAGGAAGATGTCAATAGCCTCATTGGGGACTGCTTTAAAGACTTCAGAATTAGCTTGTCCATTCTTTAATTGACAACCTGCAGAAGAAGATGATTAAGATAGAAAGAAAAAGAGCTAGTATATGTACATCCATTAAATGAAACAGAAACAAAAGATTCAAAACTGTAAAAGTACCTATGGATAAGTAACAGAATTTAGGCAGGTATTCTGATTTACTAATTGTTTTATGCTGTAGTGCATGTGTAAATATTTAAGCACCCTTTCACTAAAAAGTATTTAGATATTTTATAAAATAGAAGTTAACGTCAAAGCATTATGGTATTTTTTAATAATCTAGCTTGTTCATGTCTTTATTCTAAGAACAATGCCATTCTTCAATATTTTAATATTTTAATATATGAAAGATTATCATAAGAATACCTGAATGTCAAAGATCTTTAAGATGAGATTCTTTGAGATTCAAATAATCTTATGATAGATTTATGGTATGAGAAATCTAGATATATTCAGTGATAATGTGGGTAAATCATCTAAGTTGCTTTTTTCATTACAAAGAGAACAATTATTTCAATATTTTCAAGTGGAAACAACGGTTCAAAGGAATTATCTGCTACAAGAGTGCCAGAACAGATCTTGACTGCAATATTTTTCACTTTTGGACATACAGGTGAAACTCGAAAAATTAGAATATCGTGCAAAAAGTCATTTATTTCAGTAATGCAACTTAAAAGGTGCAACTAATATATGAGATAGACTCATTACATACAAAGCAAGATAGTTCAAGCCTTGATTTGTCATACTTTTGATGATATGGCTTACAGCTCATGAAAACCCCAAATTCACAATCTCAGAAAATTAGAATATTGTGAAAAGGTTCGATATTCTAGGCTCAAAGTGTCCCACTCTAATCAGCTAATTAAGCCATAACACCTGCAAAGGGTTCCTGAGCCTTTAAATGGTCTCTCAGTCTGGTTCAGTAGGAATCACAATCATGGGAAAGACTGCTGACCTGACAGTTCCCTCCATAAGGAGGGAAAGCCTCAAAAGGTAATTGCAAAAGAAGTTGGATGTTCCCAAAGTGCTGTAACAAAGCACATTAATAGAAAGTTATGTGGAAGGGAAAAGTGTGGAAGAAAAAGGTGCACAAGCAGCAGGGATGACCGCAGCCTGGAGAGGATTGTCAGGAAAAAGCCATTCAAAAGTGTTGGGGACTTTCACAAGGAGTGGACTGAGGCTGGAGTCAGTGCATCAAGAGCTACCACACACAGACGGATCCTGGACATGGGCTTCAAATGTCGTATTCCTCTTGTCAAGCCACTCATGAACAACAAACGTCAGAAGTGTCTTACCTGGGCTAAAGAAAAAAAGAACTGGTCTGTTGCTCAGTGGTCCAAAGTCCTCTTTTCTGATGAGAGCAACTTTTGCATCTCATTTGGAAACCAAGGACCCAGAGTCTGGAGGAAGAATGGAGAGGCACACACTGCAAGATGCTTGAAGTCCAGTGTGAAGTTTCCACAGTCAGTGCTGATTTGGGGAGTCATGTCATCTGCTGGTGTTGGTCCACTGTGCTTCATTGAGTCCAGGGTCAACGTAGCCATCTACCAGGAGATTTTGGAGCACTTCATGCTTCCTTCCACACACGAGCTTTATGGGGATGCTGACTTCATTTTCCTGCAGGACTTGGCACCTGCCCACACTGCCAAAAGTACCAAAACCTGGTTCAATGACCATGGGATTACTGTGCTTGATTGGCCAGCAAACTCTCTTGACTGCATTGCCAAGAGAAAGATGAGAGACATGTGACCAAACAATGCAGAAGAGCTGAAGGCTGCTATTGAAGCATCCTGGTCTTCCATAACACCTCAGCAATGCCACAGGCTGATAGCATCCATGCCACGCCGCATTGAGGCAGTAATTGATGCAAAAGGGGCCCAAACCAAGTACTGAGTACATATGCATGCTTATACTTTGCAGAGATCCGATATTGTTCTATGTACAATCCTTGTTTTATTGATTTCATGTAATATTCTAATTTTCTGAGATTGTGAATTTGGGGTTTTCATGAGCTGTAAGCCATAATCATCAAAAGTATGACAAATCAAAGCATGGAACTATCTCGCTTTGCATGTAATGAGTCTATCTCATTAGTTTCACCTTTTAAGTTGCATTACTGAAATAAATGACCTTTTGCACGATATTCTAATTTTTTGAGTTTTACCTGTATGTTTTTAAACCCACCTATTTACTGTAAATTTTGAAATTGTGATGTTGGACTTCAGATGTCTACTGTTCCTGTAGGAAGCTGTATTCTAACTGCCAAGGAAACCAAAATTGTTGAGAACATCTTTAGTAGTGCCGAATAGAGCAGTTGCCTCTGTAAAGGGCAAGGAATGAAGAAATTAGCAAGAAGAATGGTGGGCTTCAGACATTTTGTATTTGTAGGAACCCAATCCAAAAACTTCCCTTCTGCAAGAGAGAGAGAGAGAGAAATGGAGAACCTTAGGAGGAAACCACATTGGGTTTGTGTTGTCTGATTCTTCAGAGTTATATTAATGAACATGTCTCAGAGCCATTTTGGGGTTTAGCAGGATAGAAATACCAAAAATAAATAAAAGGAGCCCTTCCAAAATAAAAGGTTATTGCTTCATAAAAGCACTTGGAACACTGGTAAAATGACATCACTGCAGATACTTTTGATATATACTCTAAATCCGCAATACTGTGTCATGTCTGAACATGTGGAGCTCATATGCTGCACTGGAGCAAGCCCAGCACTACTAACATAGGGTGGTGATCTGTGGGTGTTAACACTAATGCAAAACAAATACCACAAGTGATAACTCTTGGCTGAAGAGTTTTATCAAGACCAGTTTATCAAGTATTATTTTTCTCCCAACTCTATACATATTCATAAGTTGATTGGCATATAGATAAGTTAATTGGGTATATTAGAAAGACAGGCAATGTAAGTTATGTAAGATTCTGTTGAGATCACCTCCATATATTGTAGGACTTTCTCAAGATACAACTGGAGCAAAGGGTCAAACCAGAATGGTGACAAATGGAGCATGCTTACTGATTCTTATCAAAGCAGCTTTTCTATTGCAGTGTTTGTGCAATCTTATCCATGACTAATGTAGTTATGATTTAGTTGCCCATATTATCTATCTATGACACTTAGCCAAAAATTAACTCATTTTGTATGAATACGCTAAGCCACAAAAAGCCTAATCTGGGTTACAATTAATCAAACAGTGCAAATACAGCTTCCATGTGGCTTTGCAAAGTTTGTTCAGTAACTCTTATGTCATTAAGAATATAATAATTACTTTGAGAGTTATAAACTACTACTGATTGTCTGCTTATGATTAAGAATTATCCCAAAGCAACTGAATAGGAGACTATCTACTGGACAAATAGGTTGTCACCATTATGTTTTCTAGCTATGACAGTATACAGTTGTAGCATTTTAACTTTTGTCTAGTTCTTGGCAAAATTACCACATCCATCTAAAGCAAATGATGAATGGCTCCTGATTTGGCAATAACTTGCTGAAAAACATGTTCTGGACTCTGGAGCCTTGTTATTGTTGGGATCCTTATACCAGAACCAAAGCTTTTTAAATGTTCCTTTGTAGTGTTGGAATTTGCTTATACAGATTTTTTTAAAAAATTTGATTATATACGCCGCCCTTCTCCGGAGACTCAGGGCAGCTTACAATGTGTTAAGCAATAGCCTTCATACTTTTATATATTTATACAAAGTCATCTTATTGCCCCCACAAACTGGGTCCTCATTTTACCTACCTTAGAAAGGATGGAAGGCTGAGTCAACCTTGAGCCTGGTGGGATTTGAATTTGCAGTAATTGCAGGCAGCAGATGTAAATGGATGTTAATAACTGCCTTAGTCTACTGAGCCACCAGATACTCATCATCTTGGCATAATTCCAAGGGCTAATTTTTTGACAAGCCTAATAAACCTAGAACTTGGGTTGACAGTGTTGAGGAGCACTTTAGCCAAGTCAAGCATTCCCCAACTCATCTTAACTTTAGCTGTTCATATTGTCTGGACCAGGTAGATAATTAATCTGTGATTAACACTCTTCTGGTCTCTAGACAGAAACAAAAACCTAAAACAGCTACCAAACAGAGCGACGCTAACTGCAGTATCTTTACTTTCTTTCTCCAATTTTATCTCCATCTCTTGTCATGAATAAAGACAATTGTCTCTTCCGCCTATTTGTCTCTCCATTTTCACCGAAAAGAAATGTTAATAGCAACAATAATCTAATTCCTCTTAAATTGTGGATTGGATATTTCTGGATATTTCTATAATTTCCACAATTCAACTGAAAACTTAAGTTCCTAACAGCTATTTGATGAACTTTTTCCTGAATGGACTCCGGCTTCACTCCCAGGATTCAAAAAATAATTTTGCAATTGGAAAGCAGCAGGAAGAACCCTGTTAAGAGTACAAGATACCAGGGATCTTATACTCCATAACACATCCTGCCTGCCTGTGTTCCATAGCACTTGCTTGTGGGACCTGCTGACTCACCTGCATTCCATAATGCCTTCCCACAACAGCCCTTAACCCATGGCATTCTGCAGCCTATGCCCCCAGCACCATCCCACACTCCCACCTGTTCCTATGTAATGACTTGCACAGTCCTTGAGGTTACAACAGCAACTAGGACTGTCAGGATTGCTGTTACTAAGCAATGTGGTCACATGTCATGCTTTACAACAGCATTTTGGGATCCTTGATGTTTTCCTGCAGACGTTCCATTAACAAATTAGATAATATCGTCAGTGCTAGCATGAACGGCTGGTCAACATGTCTAGCTGCCCACTACCGCAGAGCACAATATTCTACAGAAAGACTTCCACTTTGATGTTAGTTTGGTAATGAAATGTCTGCAAACCCCCCCACCCAAAAAAAACCCCTCACACCAAGCTCAAAGAACCCCACAATTCAACCCTGACTTACAAATATTCTCTTCTTTTGATACAATAGCATTTCTTAGCAATGGAAATTCCAGACCAATTGGCATTGTAACCTGAGGACTACCTATACTGGACTTTTATTGTTTGGTCTTGAACGGTAAATAAATTTTGAATGTGTAACAAGAAATATATATTAAAAGTGGCAACATTTTTACATCGTTAGAACTTGTTAAAAAAATGAAGAAACAAGCTGTTCTGTTAAAGGAAATCACTGACCCTAACCCTAACCACTCATCACCTGGCTATAAAAGGAACAATTGGTTTAAAAGCTATCTCCTGAAATAAAGTTTTTAAAAAGAACTGGGAGAAAAGAAACATAGAAAAGAAAAAAGAGGTAAGAGCTGAGATCTAATAAAGCTGGACAAAAACACAATGAAACATATTGTTTTGCCTTGTTTGCCACTTGAATATACTTTTAATTCTGGGCAGGGCAAAACCCAAAGCAGAGAAGATCAGGCCTATCACCTTAAGCAAAAACTATAGCTCCTTTAATAGCAGTAAACAGTAAAAAAATGCTAATTACTGTACTAACTGCCTCAGGTGTTACCCATTAAAATATATTGTAAAGTGTCTTGTCTGTTAAATAAAGCCGCTTCCACATTAGCATATGTGTTATTAGAAGTAATGATCCTGAGAAAAGCAAACACATTTACTTCCCATGTAGATACAGCATGCAACTGTCAGAGTGACTTTTTCTAACAAATGCAGAAAAGGGGCAATGCTTTCTCTCAAGTAGCAAGTATTGCTTGTCTGTAGTTTTTGGTAAAAATGATTATTCAAAGGAACTTATTGGCTAAATGATACAAATCTACAAGCTAGATGCACTAATGCAGGAACATTGTTAATATAATCTAAATATTATAAAGTGCAGGGTTTCATGACTGCTACCATATTTATTGGTGAAATGAATTCTGGATAAGTTCTCCAGATATTTATTTATTTATTAGATTTGTATACCGCCCTACTCCCGAAGGACTCAGGGCGGTGAACAATAAATACAGACTATAAATATTCAGAAACTGATTAAAAATACAATTGAATAGATTGATATAGAATGGAATTAAATTAAAACATTCTCAAATTTATAGGGTAGATCCAAATTTAAAGAATTTAATGGTTTGAAGGGAGGTTAGGCCAGGCCGGCTTGCATGAATAAGAATGTTTTGAGGGCCCGGCAGAAAGCCCGGAGATCTGGGATTAATCGTATCTCCGAGGGCAGCTCATTCCAAATTGTGGGTCCTCCCACAGAGAAGGCTCTCCTCCTGGGGGCTGCCAGTCGACATTGTTTGGCTGACGGCACCCTGAGAAGTCCCTCTCTAAAAGAGCGTACTGGTCGGTGGGAGGTTATTGGTGGCAGAAGGCGGTCTCGAAGATATCCCGGTCCTAAGCCATGGAGCGTTTTAAAGATGGTAACCGAAACCTTGAAGCGCACCCGGAAGACCACAGGGAGCCAGTGCAGCTCACGCAGAAGGGGAGCTACATGGGAATGCCACATTGCTCCCATAACTACCCGCGCGGTTGCATTCTGGACCAACTGGAGCCTCCGGGTGCTCTTCAAAGGGAGCCCCATGTAGAGAGCATTGCAGTAGTCCATGCGGGAAGTGACGAGGGCATGAATGACTGTATTTAACGAGTCCCGATCTAGAAAGGGACGCAACTGGCGTACCAGGCGAACCTGATAAAAAGCTCTCCTTACTGTAGATATGACTACAGTTGCCATATACCTTTGCCATGAATCATGCTGAGATCAAGAGGAGCAAACACTTTGGTTGCTGAGTGTAGGATAAGACAATGAAACAAAATGTACTATAAAACAAAATCTAAGACTATCAGTCTTCTTCCTTTTTGAGTCTCAGTATTTTTTTTAAATTTATTGTTCACAGATATGATTAAAATATTGGAGAGATGCTTAATTTACACTCTCTTTACCATAAACTGAAACAAGCTAAAACAATGGGGAAAATAGGAAATTAAAAGAACAATGCTTTATCGCTGCCATACTGGAAATTGTGAAACCAATATGAACGCAATAAAAACCTGATGTCTAAATTTAGAATTTCAAAATATTCCATCTTCATTTTGAAATATTTCACCAAGCCTGGCTATATACCATCAAAATTAAAATTGACTCGAGATAAGCTTTATGTTTAATTTCAGTTTATTATTTTTTTTAAAAAGCAGAAGATCATAGAATGTGGCTGATACTGCCGATTATAGAATACAGCTGATCCGGCTACCAAGTTCAATACTGATATTGGACAATCAGTCTATCAACTTCACTGTTGCTTTAACAATTAAAAAAAGAAACCCTGCTTTGTCCTTGTAAGCCATTGTCTGTCACCATCAATTCAAGATGAAGTAGTAGACAGCAACCTCCACATTTGGCTAGCAAAAGCCAAGCAGCCACTGGAATTCAAACTCCCAAGGTGGGGAAAAAAGGAGAAGGGGGAAAAAGCTATGCTTGACCTAGATGTAACCAAGTTCTTAATGTGGCCCATCATTGTTGAAAAGAAGAAAATTAGATGTGCATCCACTTCCCACCTCTGGTTATGTGGAAGAGGTCTTGGCAGATGCTCAGTGTTCTCCTTGCAGACTCCTTGTGTATATACAGTAATGGTTCTGTAACACATTATGGACAATTGGCATACTCTCAATCAGAGCTCAGGCGAAGATGTCTCAGCCTGACTAGATGAACTGGGCAGCCTGAGCTCTGCATTGTTTCGGACAACAGTAAAGAGGCTTACAACAGCCAAGAGGGCCATTACCATCATGACTGAGCAGATGGTAAACATATTCCTGGTGCCTGTCTTATAATCACTGTCATGGAGGATAAGCAGCCCAAGGCAAGCCAGTAGATTCAATGGAACACGGAACCAATGCATCACACCTGCCTGATCCTTCTCAGGAATCACTTTTTGCCTGAGAAAACCCATGGAAGGGAAGTAGAGCCCACATGAGAGCTCTATAAGCAGGAAGGCCAAGAAGGACTCCGAGGGGTTCTCTTGCCCAGGATTGGTTGAGAAAGTCAGCATGAAGAGTGAAAAAAACACCATTAGTACTGAAAGAGACAGGATGTGCATGGGCTGGAGGTGATATTTCTTGGACGTGGCCACACGGTAGAGTGAGGATCCAACCATGCTGGCAGCCATGAAACTGGAGAAGACAATACCTAGAGGTGGGTTGTGGGGATCCAGGACTGGAGTCCAGAGGAAGATGAAGATATAGATGACACTTTCAAATAAGGCCTGAATAGTCCCCAAAAGCAGGACACGGCGGTCAGAGAGAAGGCATTTCAAGCCATCAGTGCAAGTTCTGGACAGTGCCCTCTTCTTTCCATAATTCTCATCCCAGTTCTTCATAACCAAGGTACCAGCCAACACAAGAAAGGGAATAGAGACCATGAAGGGAGCTACTGGGCCAAATCCCAGCCATTCAGCAAAGATATTGGCTACTACACCAGCTCCAATAGCAATTATACTATTCCAGAAGGCAGCCTTGGAGAAGGTGGCAGGAATCCACTCGGCTGGGAAATCGTGGCGCTCCACATGCTCATGCACATACCATGCCTCAAAGGCAGAGAACAGGAGAGCAGTGGACAGCCCTCCTAATATTCTTCCTACAATTAGAACAAAATAATCCCAGGAGAGCTTTGTGAGGCAGCAGACAGAGTAAGTCAAGGAGAAGAGGATGCAAGACTTTTTTCGGCCCAAGCGGTCAACCAAGGAATTGGAAACCAGTCCAAACAACACACTTGAGGCAAAGCCACAAACATAAATAATGGTGATCTGAGCCTCCAAGAAGTTATAATGCTGGTAGAGTTTGTAAAGATAAGGTCCTTGCAACCAATCGGCTGTGAGAGCCAAGAAATAGACTTGATAATAATCTAGCTGGAACCGCAAGAAGGCTGGATTGGAGCAAGACCTGCTGGTGAGCCTGGAGCGGCAGGCAGAGAACTCCAAGCCCAAACATATCAGTAGGAGCAAAGCAAAAGCGACATAGGCAGCAATCAGCATGGTGCTTCAAATCATCCTGTGCATCTCTGAAGATCTATTCCCAGCACAGCTGAAAGAGAAAAAGAAAAAGAGGTATTCAAGGGACATTTAAAACAGGTAAATGTTTAAAAAAAACATGTTGCTAAATAAAGCCAAGGCTCATTTTAATCCAGCATTTTATTTCTCACAATGGCCAAACAAGTTCCTCTACAAACCTCACAAGCTGGAGATGGGAGACTTACCCTTCTCCTGGCATTCCTTCCTGCAATTAATATTTATAAGCATGCTACTTTTAATGTAGAGATAGTATTTAGACTTCATGATTAATGGCCCTCAAGAGACCCATCTTTCACGAAGCGATCCAATCCCTTTCAAAGCCACCCAAGTTAGTGGCCTTCACCATATCAAGTAATTATAAGCACTTTATGTTATTCTAAATCTCCTTCCAGCCAGCTTTACTGACTCATCTCAGTATTTTGAGAGGTTTTTTTTTCTTCTGCTCCCATTCATTTTCTCTATATCTTTCACAATTTGGTGAACAGGAAGCTTTTCTGAAGACTTGAAAGAGACTGGTAGTCCACTCCTGTTTTTGAAATGTTTGTCCTCCAAACAGTTGCACATTTAGAGCACACTGTTATATATCTTTGTGGTGAGTTGTAACAGTTCTGTTCATAACTTCCAATCATGGGAGCAAAACAGATCAGCTAAATAAAAGGTAAAGGCTACTTGAAGTTGAATGATGATCTTTGATGACTACATGGATTACATTTAATAAATCCACTACCAAGCATAGCCTTCATATCTACAATTATTTACTAAGTCTCATCTTGCTTAGCTTTTTTTAAGGATCTACTGTACATTAAAAATGTGGCACACCAAAAGATTAGCCCCAAAATGAGGTTTGGCTGGAAAGAAAAATGATGTCAAACTAATATGAAGAAATCATCACGCATCTGCCAAGAATTGCAATGGAAAGGAAAGGTTTTATGACAGAGGTTACTAGCGGATATTAGAACTAAAACGCTCCTTATGTTGTTTCAGTGCTTCCTACATGAGCAGTGGAAAACAAGATCTACCAGCTGGACAAGCCAGCTCTCTTCCCCCACCGGTTTGGTAAGGTAATTCATTGGATTGCAATACTGTCTCCTGAAGAGTTTACTGAGGCTATGATTAGGATGTCTCAAATAACTCCATAGCAGAGAAGATGTTAAAACCTTAAACTACTAAAGTACCATAACATAATTGCAGCAATCTTGAAACACAGTTTCTGCACCAAACACACTACAATGCAGGATTTCATTTTTAACTGCCTTGCTAAACTCCAAATAATACTTCTATTAATTGCAGATATTAATAAAAACCTCACGGTTTAGGCATAAATAACACCCAGGAGGGCATCCTTGGGTTTTGCAATGAGTTTTTAAAAAGAAGGGCTGATTACAATTTTATTAACTATAAATTATATCAACATTTTACTTTTTGGGGGAAAAATTCTAATATTAAAACAGGGGAAATTATTGCTTGCAGAAACCCACCCTGTTGAAAGACACTATTCAACACCATACAATTCTAACATCACAATCTAAAATACAGATTTATACTATATTGAAAGGAGGAGTTTCAATACGTGTTGCCCAACAAAGACAATTCAGCAAAATAACAAGTTTGCCTGGTGAAAAATAAAGAAATACAGTATTTGATACATCCACACCCCTACAAGTACAAAATCTGGCAAAGGGATCGTACAGTTAGAAATGAAGGAAAGGATCTTCCCTAACTGTATTGTCATTAAAACTATCCCCCAGGGAAATATCCTCACCACTTAAACCAATATCCAATACAGATTGTGAGAAATCAATATGTTCCTTCCACTTCTATGTCTTACTTCTCCTACTCTAAGCCATCCCATCCACCCACCTCGCTCCAAATCAAAGATCTTCCAGGTACGTTTGAACTACTACCCCATTCCCAAGGCCCAGGTAGCACTGCCACCAGTTAGGAATATAGGAAACTCGCAGCCCGATGCATCTGGAGGGCTTTAAGTTAGTTCTGCCCCAAACCAATGCGCCCCTTCCCCTCCCTACTCAGTTTCCACCACCCTTTCCCTTTCCCTTGGTCCTTTAGATCACCCAGGACCCTTCCACAGCAGGCCTCCCTGCATTTGACACGCGTGCTTTAAAAACACGCATCTTCCCCCTGAAACCCACCTGCCCGACTCGCGCGCACAGCTCAGCGCCGTCTTTCCAGCCCAGCCGAGCGCACGCTGCACTTCCGGTTCCGCCTGGAGTGGTTGACCGTGCAACAGGCCTACGCCAGGAGCTGCCATCCTGGTTGGTCACGTGACAAAAGCCTGCCAGTCAACGCTGCTCGAGCCTTGGGGAGAGAGAGTGCCGTTTGCAGCCTGCGAAGAGCGGCGCTCATTGGTGCACTTTTTTCATGTTTGGTTTTTGTTTTTTTTAAACTTGAGCAGAAATCCCCTCCAGGTAATGTTTCGTTGGGATTTCAGTTATCCCAACGCTGAGGAGCGGGGAGCCACAGCGCTTTTGGGGCGACAGGAGTGGAATGAATTGCAAATATTTTCTGCAATTACTGCAGTTTTTGCAGGGGTTTTCTTTTCTTTTCATTTTTTTTTTGCATTTTTTCCCGAACTTGCTGCAGTGATTTTCTACTTATGTGCTCACTTGTTTCTCTAGAACAGTGTTTCTCAAGCTTGGCAAGTTTAAGTGTGATGGACTTCAACTCCCAGAATTCCCCACCCAGCAAGCTGGCTAGGGAATTCTGGGAGTTCTGCTGCACATGTCTCAAACTTGCTACTCTGATAAGCCCAAGACAACATTTACAGTTTATGTCCTCAGTGAATAGTACTGAGCACAGAAAAGTGTGTCATCCATGACAACAGATTCCCATACAGTAGAGGAAGAATGGTGACCTTAAAAAAATACAGAACTTTATTTAAAAACATGTTTTATGTGTAGTTTTTTAAGAACTTTTGTTTCTGAACCTTTAATAACAATGACTTATTACTGTAACCATATTGCTTGTATCTTTCAATTATATTGTTTTTATTTATTTCCTAGTACGATTTGGTAGTTTATTAGTAAGTGTTGTATCTTTTTATTCTTGGTGAATGTATTTTATTCTCCTTATGTACACTGAGATCATATACACCTAAGACAAATTCCTTGTGTGTCCAATCACACTTGGCCAATAAAGAATTATATTCTATGACTGTCTTTTATAACCTTCATCCATGGTTAACTCCATAGCGGCTTAGGAAATTAACCCATGATTCTACATTTGAACACTGAACCATAAACTAAAAAATCTATTCTGGCCTATGATATTAGGCCAGAATGTGGTTCAGGGTATTAATACAAACCAAGACAAATTTTAGCTACAAGTAGCTGTTTTTTTCTTTGTATAAGGAAGGAATGGTTGAATATGGGCTTTTATCACAGGATAAAGATACCACCTCTCATTTTCAGAGTTGCTCTTTCTCTACTGAAGTGACTTTCTATTTTCAGAATTATTAATGTACTGCATTTCAAAATGAATCAGAAGCATGAATGTAGTAATAAAGCCATACACAAAGTAAACATGAAATTGAATTATGTCCAGAATAGTTATAGGTAATGTGATATCTATAGATCCATTTTTGCAATTCACATTTCATGTATATCAGGCCCAATGGGGATTTGGCAATTTGTAATTTAATCTTTCGTTGTAATTGTATTAAAAGTATACAATAATTTTGAAAAATTGAGATTTTACAGCACAGGTATCCTGGACTTATAACCATTTGTTTAGCACGGATAAAAGCGAATATACGTGTCCCAGGATAATGTTGCAGGATCCAATCTGGGTTGATCACCGGAACCAGAGATTTTGTCTTCCGAGCTTGAGGACTTGTGCTGGAGCCCATCTTCAGGGAACTTCTCTCCAGCAGACTGTGTGCTTTGGCCTGTTTTTTATATGGTGCCTATTGTATGTGGCTTTTTAAGTTGGGGTGCTGATGCCTGGCTGCTATTGTTGATTGTTGTCTGCTTGTGCTACCAAGGCCATGTGTCTTCAGTGCTTGATAAACCTGTGATAGGTCAGCACTCCTGTTGACTGATGAGAGGCCTGTTTCCCAGGCTTTAATCACTTCCTTGGCTGCTTTTATACCTGCTTGTTCAACAGTCTTAGGAACTGCAAAATTCTGAAATGTTTTTGATGTACGGCAGAATATGCCATTTGATTGGTCTTGTTATCTTGTTTCTTCCTTTCTCTCCCCACTGTGTTGTGCAGACATCTTGTAACAAATGATTGCTGTACATCAAAAACATTTCGGAAGCTGTAGAACGCAGCTTCCGAGATCTGCAAGTGGGCATTGCACACCGCCCAGAGGCCACCATATGAGGACAAATTATTCATTGTAAAGATCACTTGCAGATGCAGATGATACTTCCAATGTAATAATTTACTGGATCCCCTTCATGGATTGTTCCTGTGATTATGTGATTATTATGTGACAGGTGGGGAGGAAGCTATCCACCAGATTGCAAGAACACAAGGAGACCTGAACTTGTCGGTAGCCTCACACTGCAATGAACAATCCAGAGCCTTGGATAGTACAGTGGTCTAAAGCCCTGCTATTAACATCAGCTGCCTGCATTTATTGCAGGTTTGAATCTCACCAAGGCTCAAGGTTGACTCAGCCTTCCATCCTTTCTAAGGTAGGTAAATTGAGGACCCAGTTTGTGGGGGCAATAAGCTGACTTTGTATAAATATACAAAAGTATGAAGGCTATTGCTTAGCGCATTGTAAGCCGCCCTGAGTCTCCAGAGAAGGGCGGCATATAAATCAAATTTTAAAAAAAACAAAAAAACAAAACAAGGATATACATTCAATTTTGCAGCTACTAAGATTGTTGGCGAGCAGGCACAAAAACAGCCAGGGAAGTGATTGAAGCCTCAGAAACAGGCCCTGTCATTCAACAGGTGTGCTGATTTATCACCAGCTTATCAAGTACTTAGGAGGCCAGGGCTTGGCAGTACAAAGAGACAATAACCAACGACTTAATAGTCAGCCAGCAACATCCCAATTACAACATCAAAAAAGCCACATTCAACAGGCACCATATAAAGAACAACCCAAAGCACACACACTGCTAGACTAGAGAGAAGTTCCCTGAAGATGAGCTCCAGCACGAGTCCTTAAGCTTGGAAGATAAAACCTCTGGTCCTTATAACTGACCCATATTGGATCCTGCATTTGTTTAGAGTTTGAAATTACAATAGTATTGAAAAAAGTTATTTATGACCAGTCCTCAAGCTTATGAGCCCTGATGGCACAGTGGTTAGAATACAATATTGCAAGCTGACTCTGGCCACAGTTTGATCATGACTGGCTCAAGGTTGACTCAGCTTTTCATCTAAGTTCTATTGCTGTTGCTATTAAAAGAGCCGCAGTGGCGCAGTGGTTAGAGTGCAGTACTGCAGGCTACTTCTGCTGACTGCCAGCTGCCTGCAATTTAGCAGATCGAATCTCACCAGGCTCAAGGTTAACTCAGCCTTCCATCCTTCTGAGGTGGGTAAAATGAGGACCCAGATTGTTGGGGGCAATAGGCTGACTCTGTAAAACCACTTAGAGAGGGCGGTAAAGTGGTATATAAGTCTAAGTGTTATTGCTATTGCTATTATGACTGTCGGAGCATCCTTACGATCACGTGATCAAAACTCAGATGCTCGGCAACCAGCCATGATTTATGACAATTGCAGGGTCATATGATCATGATTTGTGACATTTCCAGCCAGCTTACAACAAGCAAAGGCAGTGGGGGAAATTTGTATTCACTTAACAACAGCCTGATTCACTTAATAACTGTGGCAAAAAAGGTAAAATGAGATGTGACTCACTTACCAACCACCTTGCTTAGCAAAAGAAATTCTGGTTCCAATTGTGGCCGTAAGTCAAGGACTGCTGCCTCTTATTGGATGTGCAGTGCAATTTCAGTTGGGCAGTCCTTTGCTTGCACAAGAGACTGATGCAAGCCTTTTTGCAACCTGAATATCTATTTAGAGCAGCAGAATTGTTGCCTCCAGCAGTGGAGGCGCCACCAATAACCTCTAATATGGTTCACTATTGCATATAGACCAGCCTACATTCTAAACTATGAGACTGACATCTGAAGAATGCGGTATGAAATCAGAATTAATCTGCATAACTGTTCTTTCATTTGACTATACAAAGTCAAATGTAGATATTTTTAGATACATACAAGATTCCATCCCCACTTTTCTTTTAAATATGTATCTAAAGAGATTTAGAATATAGAGTAACAGAGTTGGAAGAGATCTTGGAGGTCTTCTAGTCCAACCCCCTGCTCAGGCAGGAAACCCTATATCATTTCAGACAAATGGTTGTCCAATCTCTTCTTAAAAACTTCCAGTGTTGGAGCATTCACAACTTCTGGAGGCAAGTTATTCCACTGATAAATTGTTCTAACTGTCAGGAAATTTCTCAATTCTAGGTTGGTTCTTTCCTTGATTAATTTCCATCCATTGCTTCTTGTCCTGCCTTCAGGTGATTTGGAGAACAGGCTGACCCCCTCTTCTTTGTGGCAACCCCTTAGATATTAGAACGCTGCTATCATGTCACCCTTAGTCCTTCTTTTCATTAAACTAGGCATACCCAGTTCCTGCAACCGTTCTTTATATGTTTTAGCCTCCAGGTCCAGTCCCCTAATCATCTTGGTTGCTCTTCTCTACACTCTTTCTAGAGTCTCAGTATCTTTTTTGCATTGTGGTGACCAAATACAAAGAACCTTGATTGTGTTGAGCATGTCAACTGGTGGGATCTCCTTAGGTAAATGGGGAAAACATCTCATTTTCTTCATGAAAAACCCATTGACCAAATTGGAAGCCTGAGAAGGAACATGGCAAAACAGTGGCTCCAAGCTAGCAAAGGAGTCAGACAAGGCTGAATACTCTCTCCTGGTTTATTCAATCTATATGCTGGATATATATCAAGGGAGACTAGATTGAAAGATGGATGTGGTTTTAAAACTGTAGGACAAAACCCAATAAGTTGTACTGATGACACAAAGTAGTGTCATCAGTACAACTTATTGGGTTTCGTCCTACAGTTTTAAAACCACATCCATCTTCCAATCTAGTCTTCGTTGATATATATCCAGCATATAGATTGAACATACTTGATATATATCCAGCATATAGATTGAATATACTTTGATAGTTGAAAGTGCAACTGAACTGCAGACTCTAGTAACGAACATCAGGAAGCACTGTGAAAAAATCAGACTAAAATTAAATATAAGATGAAACTAATGATACAGGAACTAATCTTAAGATTGACAATGAAGATATTGAACTGGTAGAAAGCTTATGAATTTTAGTTAGTTGCTATTAGTTAACTAACTATTTCACCACCTTTTTGGAGTGATAATCAAAGTAAAGGAACAAGCTATAAGAAATATACTACTGATTAGCATTTGGGACACAGTGACTCGGTGGCTAAGACGCAGTGACTCAATGGCTAAGGAACGCGGTGGCTCAGTGGCTAAGACGCTGAGCTTGTCAATCAAAAAGTTGGCAGTTCAGCGATTCAATTCCCTAGTGCTGCGTAATGGGGTGAGCTCCTGTTACTTCTGCCAACTTAGAAGTTCAAAAGCATGTAAAAAATGCAAGTAGAAGAATAGGGACCACCTTTGGTGGGAAGGTAACAGCGTTCCGTGTGGCTTTGGCATTTAGTAATGCCAGCCAAATGATCACAGAGATATCTTCGGACAGCACTGGCTCTTCAGCTTTGAAACAGATGATCAATAAACATCTTGGAAAAGGTATTCAGAGGCAGTGAAGTATCTATATCTGAAAATATAATCATGCAGGCAATGGTTTTCCTGTGACATTCTGTGGAAGCAAAATTTAAACTTTGAATAAGCAGGTTAGAAACAGTATTGACACGTTTTGAATATTATGGTTGGAGACTTCCAGGAAAGAAATAATAAAATGTAGACAGCTTTGCTAAAAATAGAGCTGACAATCATGATGAATGAATTGCCAGTGAGTGCATCAGTTCTTTGGTATTCCCCCCCCAGACAAGGAGAGGACAAGGGATTGCCCACAGTGTTCCATATAATTGATGTTTGCAAGGGGATTGCAAGATAGTGGTCTCTGGTGGGTTTGCAGCTCTGGGAGATAAGGGAATCCCATTATCGCCCAAACCACAGTTGGTGTCTTTAGGGGCACAGGGATTTCATACTTACTTTTCTAATCACTTTTGGAAACTGCTTGCTAACTGCTTCTCAGATATTAGGAATCTTTAGACTGGGTGAGTTTCGTTCGTGAAAGTGAAAGAAATTTTAAATGCAAGTTTAAGGATTTTTAAAAGTTCCTTTTTTAAAAAAATAAAGAGCAAAAGGATGATTAGAACATTGATAATGAAAAACTATAAATGGCTTTAGGATCCAGGTAGATTTGAAATAAGATTTTGAAACTAATTATAAGAATTCTTCCCATGGGAAAATGCTGTCATTTTGAATTCTTTAAAATTTTTGATAATAGAATTTTGAAGGTTGGACAGGAGGGAGCTAAGAGGAACTAAATATTACAATTAAAGGAGAATAAATAAAAATAAAATGTTTAATAAAATTACTATAAAAAGCAAGAACTAAATTTAGAGTTGGATTCTTTTTCTGAGAAAACTGTGGATAGCCAAGAAAAGAAAGCAATGAATCCATTAGATCAGTTCAGAATTCTGACACAAAGCATAAATGACTGAACATTATCTGAACATCTAGTTCTTTAGAGAAGCTTATAATGCTGGGAAAAAGGAAAGAATAGAGAAAAAGAGCACAGAGGCAAGATGAATAGACCTAATTACACAGGCAATGAAATACCAGATTTGGGCCAGGTCATTCTGGAAAAAGTATCTATGTGGTTTCTAAGAGCTGAAATGATCAATCAATCACACACATCAGGATCCTGAATTTTTTTTTAAAAAAAAGCCTGCTATTCAGCACCTTCGTTAAGTCCTGTGATTGTAATAGCAATACAAGTAGTCCTCAACTTACAACAGTTCATTTAGTGACCGTTCGAAGTTACAACAACACTGAAAATAGTGACTTATGACCGTTTTTCACACTTACGACTGTTGCAGCATCTCCATAGTCGGGATCGAAATTCAGGTGCTTGGCAACTGACTCATATTTATGACAGTTGCAGTGTTCAGGAGTCATTTTGTGACCTTCTGACAAGTAAAGTCAATAGAGAACCCAGATTCACTTAACAACCATATTACTCATTTAACAACTGCAGATTCACTTAACAAATGTGGCAAGAAAAGTCGTAAAATGGGACAAATTCACTTAACAGTTTTCTCACTTAAACAACATAAATTTTGGGCTGAATTGTGGTCGTAAGTTGAGGACTACCTATACTTGTTTGGAGTCCTTGGTATTCTTTTGAGTTTCTTTACTTGCAGACATTTCATTGCCCAAATAGATAACATCATCGGTGCATGCTACCTAGCTGGATAATGAAATATTCTGCTCTTAAATGCTTTGGAGAATAGCTTGACTCCCTCTTCTTTTATGGCAACCCAACCCCTGAGAAGCTCAAAATTTAGTGAGCTCAAAATTTGCTATTTTATCATTTTTATTTAGTTTGTTCCCCATTCTCCATCCGCAGATATTATTCAATGTAAAAGCCTCATCAGACTATCACAGGATACTGTGCAGTCTTTGGTGCTCTTTGAGCTTGGTTGTTTGCTTGCAGATGTTTCTAGATAACATCATCACTTTTCTCTTTATTTCATTCCAATTCGCTTGTTTATTCTTGACTTTTTAAGGTCACTATAAAGTTGTATTAAATGAAAAGTTTTACTTGTATTCCAAACCATTCTAAAGTCAGTGCCTTTACCTAAATTGCTTTTTAAAAAATATTTTAATTGTAACAATTCTCCACTATTGCTTCTTTATATAGCGTAGCAACATTTTGTTTAGTCTCTGTCTAAAAGAATTAAAACTTTTCTAAAGCATGCTCATATGATTATGATCTGAAAAAGCCTTTGGTAATATTTACTAGAAATTTTAATAGCCAAGTTCTTTGAAGTCCAAATGATGTCTATTCTTGAAAAGGACCTATGTCTTTCAGAAAAGTAGATGTACTTTCTTAAAATTGTCATTTTTCTGTCTCCATATATCAAGGGTGTCAAACTTGATTTCATTGAGAGCCACATCAGGGTTGGTTCGACCTCGGGGGAAAGGGTGGCCAGGGTGAGCACTGCCAGCTCGACGTCACTCGTGTCGGAGGCACCTACGGTGGCCCAAGTGCTCTGCCAGAGAAAACGGGCTCCCGAGCTCCATTTTAGGTTGCAACGATCTCCTACAACCCTCTGCCAGCTTGCAAGGGCTGCCCACAGCCCTCGTGTCCTCCATTTTTGCTTGCAGAGGCACTGCGAGCCAGTCCTTCGCTGTTTCCAGGGCAGCCCTGCGGGCCAGATCTAAACACCCCACAGGCCGGATTCCCTGCCCTATATCAACCATCCCTAAATTGTCCATCAAATCAAACTTTTGGTAATTTACCTTGAATTGTTTTAATATTTTTATCAGAATTTCTGGTCAATTCGGAAGCTCAATCCATTCTAATCCCCATCAAACACCAACTTTCATAAGAGAAACCTGTTAATCTCTCCATAAATTATTTATAAAACAATGCTTTATCCTCTTGGGTCATAAAGTTCCAGTATGTAAGTCTTAACTCCGTGCATATTAGCCTCCACTCAAACATATCTACCATTTTCATCAGTCCGTACAAGTTCTGGTTTTAGCTGAGGGTTAATATTGCAACAATGCCATTTCTTTTTTCTTTTGTACCTGCTGAAATCTTCTCCTTTTTAATCCACATGTGGTAGGTATTCAGTTCCCTTTTCTAGGGTTATTACATGTGGAAACATCAAGAACTCTCATGGATCTTGTCAAAGACATCCTTTGTCTCTCTTTTTTTCCTGCTATTGGAACATTTCTTCAGAATAATGAGATTTGGAACATAATACAGCTAGTCCTCAATTTACAATCACAATTGAGCCCAAAATTTTTGTTGCTAAGCAAGGCAATTGTTGTGAATTTTGCCCCTTTTTACAAACTTTTTGCCACATTTGTTAAGTGAATCACATGTTTGTTAAGTGATTTGGGCTTCCCCTTTGACTCTGCTTCTCAGAAGCTGGCTGGGAAGGTTACATATGGTGATCATATAACCTTGGGATAGGACAACTGTCATAAATACGTGCCAGTTGCCAAGAGCCCAAATTTTGACCACGTAACCATGAGGATGCTGCAATGGTCGTAAGTGTGAAAAACGGTCATAGGTCACTTATTTTCAGCACCACTGTAACTTTGAATAGTTACTATAAGCAAATGGTTGTAAGTCAAGGACTACCTGTAGCAATTTAGGATTGAAAACAAGCTGTTACTATGAGCCAATTATATGTAATGTCTCATTGATAATTATGTGTTATCCTTACTTTATTCATTTATCTGTTTATTATCATTCATAAATTGCTCCAATCTGACCAACTATGAATACGGTAGTATACATGAGCAAATCAAAGACCAAGTTTTTCAAAAGTTAAAGAATAAAATAATAAAATTCAGAATTAGAACAATAGGAATAAAAGCCAGCCAGGGAATTCTAGGAATTGAAATCCATATGTCTTAAATCTTAAGAAATGCTGTGTTGCGGTGTGATAGCGGCATTGAGAAGCCCTGCAACCTAGTCTATACCTGACAAACTTGGCCAGTATCAAAAACCCCAAATGGAGTCAGGCCTCATAGGCACAGTGATCATGTTTTCTTGGGGGGGAGGGGGGATGAAGAATAAATCGGAGGTACCTAAGGATAAAAAAAAATAAATTGCTTATGTTTATAACTTCGCTTTACAAAGGGAAATTCAAGAGCAAAACTCAGTTTTCTTTTTTAAGGGAGCAGGCAACATTCAAAAGAGGATCTTAATGCTGTGCTGAGATTAAGCTTCTTCACATTAAAATGTCTCAAACCCCACCATCTAAAGCAATAATTTGGCCACTGAAACAAAGGTCTAGTCTCTTGCACTAAAATGGAGAGTTGGAGCAACTGTGGAAATGCAGCTGACCTTTTTGTTTTCAGGATTTACACACACACATACACACAAACTGCTGGACAAACAAACAAAAAATAAATAGGGAAGGCAAAGCTTTAAGACCACCTCAGTCTTTAAAAGTATGAACAAATACCCAAGTTAAACACTTGCTGGCAGCTGCTAAGATATCTGGGAGACAGCTCAAGATGGCTGCCTTTACTCAGGATCAGCCATGTCATGCAAGACCACCTATAGAAGGCCATACTTTTAGATTAGGTTCATAAGGTTTGAGCTTGTTTTATTGGATAAATCACGTATGTTGGGTTCACCAAATACCTCACAAACCATAGTACCTAAATGCAATGACTGGGTTTGCAGTCCTTCAGTTGGTGACTCCATCTAGACCCGTGATGGTGAACCTATGGCACATGCGGAGCCATAACTCTGGGCACACGAGCGTTGCCCTACCTAACCTCCAGCGCAGCTAATTTTCGGGCTTTCCAGGCCCACTGGAAGTCAGGAAATGGGCTATTTCCGGCCTCCAGAGGGCCCCGGGTGGGGGGGACACCGTTTTTAGCCCTCCCCAGGCTCCAAGAAAGCCTCTGGAGCCTGGGGAGGGTGAAAAATGGGCCTACCGGGCCCACCGTGCCATCATGTGCCAAAAAGGTGCATTGAATTATGGGTGGTTTATCAGCATGTTTTGCAAATCTGGGTTGCAAATCTGGGTTTCAATTAAGTTAAACACGGTTTCAAAAATTCATGTTTTACTCTTGCCCACTAGGTGGCAGGAAACACCCAATCAACAAAATTAGGTTGATTTGGAAGAGATTGCAATGTGTTTTGATGATCTGATGAGATAAAAAGTATTTTTGCTATTTTGTCTATAATTATATATGCTAAACTTGGGAACTGATACTGATTGGATGTGCTTTCAGCACATACGTAATTTGTACTGTCTCATGAATCTATCTGGGAATTCATTACTTGTATTAATTGTGATCTAATTCCCCCGCCGTTTAATTGCACAAAAATATCCATATTAAGAAAAAAAAACACGTGAATTGATTATCTTGATTATCCAATGACTATGCTATGCAATTGCAGGCAAAACATTACGCACCCCTAAATCCTTAACTGAAGGGAAAACTGGCATAGCGTCCACATGGTGCAAAGTTAATCACAATGTTTTTTTTTTCTGAACACCTTATTTATTTAGCGTATGACATGTATTCTAATTGCTGCCTCTGTAATTTGGGATTGTGAGAGGTGCAATACAGGTACTCCTTGAGTTATGACCGCAATTGAGCCTCAAATTTTTCTTGCTAAGTGAGATATTTGCTAAGTGAATTTTGTCCCCATTTATGACCTTTCTCGGCAGAGTTGTTAAGTGAATCACTGCAGTTGTTAAATTAGTAACATGGTTGTTAAGTGAATCTGGCTTTCCCATTGACTTTGCTTGTCAGGTCGTAAAGGGTAATCACATGATCCCCGGACTCTGCAACGATCATAAATGTGAGTCAGTTCCCAAGCTGCCGAATTTTAATCATATGATCACGGGGCTGCTGCAATGGTAGTGTGAAAAATGGCCCTCCCCTTTTTCAGTGCTGTTGCAACTCTGAAAAGTCATTAAGTGAACGGTTGTAAGTCGAGACTACCTGTATCCAGTTTGGTCCAAGACTCTACAGTGGGTGTAGACTTTTAGCTGCTCTGTTATAACCGAATGTTGCTCAAGGTATACTATTGTGGACGCAGTCTACATTTCAGACCCTTTCTGGATACCGACTATATGCAATTTATACGTGGCTGAGATTCAAAATACAAAAACTGTAAATAGGGCAGGTATAGAATTTTGTGCACCCTTTCAGTCAGTAGAGGTGGCGCAATGGTTAGAGTGCAGTACTGCAGCTACTTCAGCTGACTGCTAGTTCAGCAGATCAGCGGATCAAATCTCACCAGCTCAAGGTTGACTCAGCCTTCCATCCTTCCGAGGTGGGTAAAATGAGGACCCAGATTGTTGGGGGCAATACGCTATTTAGTATACTGTCTTTGGTGTAAGACGCCCAGAGTCCTCGGAGAGTGGGCGGCATAGAAATATGACTAATAATAATAATAATAGAAAAGTTTCCAGACTTTTCTAAAAATGTAGCCAGCTAAAAGTCTATTCATGCTAATGAAGTGGTTTTTTCCCCCATTCTTCATTGCTGAACTTTTCTACCTCAGAAATATTTTATTGGGCTCCTTTTTTGCACTTGTATATCTGAATTTTCTACACAGATGTTCAATAATATTCAAGTTTTGGGACTAGGGCCATTCCAGAGCATTTACTGTATTTTTCTATCCTGTAAGTAATTCATGGTTGATTTAGATGGGTCCCCAATCCTGGTTTGTAGACTGGTACCGGTCTGCGGCACATTGGGAACTGGCCGCACAAGTGGTGGGCAAGAATGCGAAGCTTCATTTGCGCATGCACATGATTAGGTTGCACATGCAAAACCATCCCCCCACCACCACTACTGGTCCATGGAGCCACAAAAGTTGGGGACCGATGTTGTAGACCGTAGTTGTCTTGCCTGGAACACACTGAGTGAAGTGGGTCTTCACCAATAGCACTTAGACTTATATACTGCTTCACAATGCTTTTACAGCCCTCTGTAAGCTGTTTACAGAGTCAGCATATTTCTCCCAACAATCTGCGTTCCTTATTTTACCCACCTGAGAAGGGTGGAAGGCTGCTTGAAATTAGAGCCCTGTCAGGATCGAACTCCTGACAGTGAGCAGTGAGCAATTAGTTAGCCTGCAATACTGCATTCTAACCACTGTGCCAAATAAATATATATAAATAACAAACTTTTGTGCCAAATCATTATATATAAAATATATAATAAATATATATAAATAACAAACTTTTTTTAAAAAATCATTATCTTGTGGGGCCACACTACTAGATGTCCAAGCCTGCATGCAACCTAAGGGCTGCAGGCTGGATACCCCTATTGCACACTGATGTTGTCTTGCTGTACTTCCTTTCCCCTGCACAATATGTCCTGTGCCACAGGCTGCCACACAACCTGAAAGTTTAATTGAACAGATCCCTGCACTTAACACTTTGCAGGTTGTTTGTTTTTTCCCAAATGCTTTACCATTTCATCATCATCATCATCCATCATCATCATCCTCCTTTTAACCATTGTCTATTCCCTGCAGGATGAAGGCCTCTTCTGCATGTTTCCAACCCATACGGTCCTGAGCTTTTTTTTGCCAACTGGGCCCACAATGCCTGCTGATGTCATCAATCCATTTTGTTTTAGGTCTCTTTCGTGGACCCTTTTTATCAAGTGGGATAAAATCTATTTTATGGCTTCCTTGGTCCACCTACCATCAGTCCTTCTTGGTATGTGACCAGCCCATTCCCATTTCAGTTTTTTTTACTCTCTTGATGATATCATATACTTTCGTTTGTTCTCTAATCCATGCGCAGGTCTATCTTGTCTTATAATGAGGAGCATGTATGTTTCCATGGCTCTTTGAGCCACTCACAGCTTTTGTATCGATTGCGAGGTTAGCTTTACCATTTATTCTTCAAATGTATCTTGCATGGTTGTGGCCAACAAATCAATTCTTGTTCCATCAGTCAGGATCATTCCAATTTAAATCCTACATCAACCTAGCTATTTTGTACATCCGATGAAGTGGAACCACAGCTCACAAAAATATATGCCTTTCAATAAAATTGGTTAGTCAGAAAAGGTGCTGTCAGGCTCCTTCTGATGTTTTTTTGACCCATGTAGAATTAAAATCCTTCCCCCCCCCCACCCCCCCCAGCAGTACCTTGTGTCTTTTGCAGACTGCTCCAAATTGCTCCAGGAGGGATTTTTTGCCTTCTACTTATAGAGAGATTGCATCTGTTGAACTGATTGATTCAAACCAAGCACAGTTCCCTAGTTTTTGAAGAGGAAATAGCAGTCAGGGCTTTTTAGTTCTGGTAACTAGGTGTTTTTTATTAGGCATCACCTTTATTTTCTGTGCTTCTGTCCTGAGAGCTCAGGTTTTGCTCTCCGTTCATAGGTCTCCTTTCATTCTAATGTATATATTCTCCTAGGTAAAGGCTAGGAGCTCCTTGCACCATTCCATATATCCTATGTATTGCATGTCTCATAGAAAAGGAATAAATGGTAAAGAAGCAACAGGGAAGATTAAGAAAGCTGCAGAAAGCCTAGCCATAAAGTTTATATGATTCCATAAAAGCCACTAGAGCAAAGGGAGGAAGGGTTAAATAAGGTTGTACTGCAGAGCCTCTAGCGTTGATGTCTGACCCAGTTTTTTTCACTGTTGGCTGGTTATATTTAGAATCCTCTGTGGAGTGCAACAAGACAAGCAAGCCCCAAACACGGATTCTGCGGTGTCCATGATTCCCCATCCCCATTTGAACCATCAGGTTCACACATGAAGGAGGACTATGCAGTCACTATAGCAGCACTGACCCCAGCTTTCCATTGTGCTCAAAGGAAAGTTGCCATTCAGCATTAGGAAAAAAAACAGTCAGTAGAACAGCTTGCCTGCAGAGATTGTGGCTGCTCCATCACTGGAGGTTTTTAAGAAGAGGTTGGATGGCCATTTGTTGGGGATGGTGTAGGGTCTCCTGCTTGAGCAGGGGGTTGGACTAGAAGACCTCCAAGGTCCCTTCCAACTCTGTCGTTCTGTTAATGGCAGGGATAAGAAGATATTCATGGCTCAGGAGCAAGGCACATGCTTTACCTAACCAGATTGACGTTGACATCTCCAGGTAGGACGGGGAAAATCTCTCTCCCTGAAAGCTGGAGAGGGGCAGCTAGGACAGACCAGTGGTCTCACTACCCATCAGCTTTTTAAATTTCTATGGCAGTCCCACCAATCAAAATTTGATGAAAGCCAGGCATTGTTTTGAACACCAGAGTTTACTGAGTCCTAAAGAGGCAACAGAAAAGCAAGGTGTGCTGACTCTATCCATGGGCAACAGACACAAATTCCTATATAGCTTGGATACAGATTAAAAATGGTGGGGAGTCATTCTTTAAGGAATCCAAGGGTTTTAGCTGGTGCCTCAGGACCCTTATTTTTAATTTCATTTTTAAGATAAGGAGACTCAGTGTTGTGTTGTCTTTCAGTGAAACTCGCATTTCTGTCTCATGAGGGGTTCCCGCCTCCCAATCTCTCAACATTTCCTAATCTGATGCCCTGCTGATGTGTTGCACTACAATTCCCATCACTTCCTAGCAGCATAGCCTATGCCGAGATCAGCTACAGTTGATGGAAGCTATGCCCTTAACCATTTGGATCAAAATATCTGAAGGACTTGAGGGAGAGGAAAAAAGAACCCACACAGTTTTTAAAAAAAACTGTCGTGAAAAACAGCCATTAAAAAGGGACTGGAAATTTTGTTCTTTCCATCCTTTTGTTTCAATCCTGGAGCCGAAGGAGGCTGCCCTTTTAGTGTGCCAGCAAATTAACACTCTGCAACATTCTGCAGTGTGCTTCTTGGATCAGGGCAGGATTTGTGGCCTTATGCTGTCCTGCCTGCCTCATTCCTCAGGATTAACAAGGGACGTTGGTTACCTGCCTACTCGGTATCATTCGCGTGTCAGGGACCTGCCTTGGTTCCAAATGAGCTGCCTTTCACAGTGATGGCTGCTCTGTTTAAAGATGGATGATGCTATGGATCACATCCACAAGCCATGGAATACAGCTCATCACATCAACCTTGGTCTGTCATGGCCAGGCTACAATATTTGTAATTCCAGCCTTAGAGATAAGGTTCCTTTTCATCAAAAATGACAGCTCTTGCATCCAGTTCTGCAGAGAGCAATAACAGAAACAATGTCTGCATCAGCCTCATTTTATATTCTCCCATTTTCCTTCTGAGCCTTCCTACATTTCCTAGCTGTATTATAGCAGATGTATAGGCTAGGACAGGAGACATTTTTGACTGAGTGCCTATGCAACCCCAAGATAATTTCCTGCTAGCAAGTTATAGACATCCAGTCCTGTTGCGCTAAAATAACAATAATGAGGATAGGCCGGTATCACTTCAGCTGTGGGTGAGTGATGTTATGAATACTTCTTATTCCTGTTATTTTATGATTCTGAAGGATGGTAGAGTAGGGGAAGTATCCTTCATCCTAGTGTTACATTAGTATAAGGGAATAAGAGGTTCCCATTGCAGAAACACAGAGGTTGGAAACAAGAGAAGGAGAAGAAATAAAAGAAGATATTTTATTTATTTATTTATTTATTTCCTGCCTTTATTATTTTTATAAATAACTCGAGGTGGAGAACACACACAATGCTTTGTACTCCTCCATTTTGCAACAACTCTGTGAGGTGAATTGAGCCAAGAGAGAAGGACTGGCTCTCTTAGTCACTCAGCTGGCTTTCATGCCCCAAGTAGGACTAGAACTCACAATCTCCCGGTTTCTAGCCTGATGCCTTAGCCACAAAAACAAACTAGAATCAGCACTGACTGTCTACAAGATGGGTTTCAAACTCGATCGCGTTACCTGACATCACCTGACATATCGCAACGTTTTTGCTTTTGCGGAGCCGGTGTGGGCGTGACCTACACGTGATGTATCCGGCCCGCAGGCCGCCAGTTCAACTCCCCTAGTCTACAACTAGTAACACACATCTCTTTGAGCTACAATAAAAATAAGCCCTAGATATCCAGTATTGTACTGCATCTCTGGGAAGTTTCCAGAAAGTTTGTGTTTGCTATGGAAGAGCTTGACACTAAATCATCATTTGTTCTGAGACCGCTTGACCGCATGGCGGTGGCAACAGCAGTTGTGCAGTATTCCTGTCCTTGCTTTAAACTAACTGACTTCAAATTGTTTTTAACTGGGTTAATTTTTCATCTTTTTACTTCACATTGTAGAAGTTTGTTATTTATATCCTGAAAGTTTGTCATATGATTAACATGGTTTTACATGCTCCAGTAAGCAGCTATACAAATGTTCTTTTGGCACGGTGATGTTTAACACACCAAACTGGTGAAATGGCAGATCTATGAGCCAATGGATTCTAAACAGTTTTCTACACTAAGAAGTTATTTTTTTGGCCCTATTATCAATTTCTCTACAATAAACTTTATAGGTAGCCCTTGACTTACAACAGTTCATTTAGTGACCTTTCAAAGTTACAACGGCACTGAAAAGTGAGTTATGACCATTTTTCATATTTTTCACCATTGCAGCATCCCCATGGTCATAAGTTGCATTCAGATGCTTGACAACTGGTTCATAGTTTTGACAGTTGCAGTATCCCGGGGTCATCATATTTTGCTATCTTCTGACAAGCAAAGTCAATGGGGAAGCCAGATTCACTTAACAACCGTGTTACTAATTTTATAACTGCAGTGATTCTCTTTAACAAATGTGGCAAGAAAAGTCGTAAAATGGGGCAAACCCCACTTAACAAATTTTTCACTTAGCAACATATATTCTGGTCGTAAGTTGAGGACTGCCTGTATTTTCATTTGAGCCAAGATGGAGTTACCAATTATATAGCACCACTGGCTGCATTAGGCACCTTTTGGATGTCCACCATGCTGTAACAAGATGCAGCCACTTCAATGATGTAGCATTTGCTAATATGCTTTCCACACACAACAGCATGCTGGGTACCTCGCACCCTATTTGTTTACCTGCTGTTGAAGTGTGCTTCCTCCATTGTGAGCAACAGACTCTCTTAAGGAGGACAACGATCATTTCAGTGGCAGCTCTCCAAGGTATCCCGCTGCTCAGGGTTTAGCACATTGCTTTCTGGTCTCAGTGTCAGCTTTCATCCATCACTCATACAAATATTCAGGGCAGTTTTTTGGGGTCAGGCTGGGCTATCATCAGTACTTGATTGACCTTCTTACTTGACCTCTAGTAAGCATTCCTTGTTGCTCAACCATACATGTGATGCTCAGAGACCAAAATGGAAAGTCTCAGACAGGCTGATTTTGTATAGTGAGTCCCCCCCCCCTTCCCCTATGCTTATCTGTGCATTCACAGTTCCCAAGCGAACTTTAATCTTAAAACAGAACAGCACTGTGGAAATGAAAAACTGCTCTTCCCATCATACACTGGCTCTTTGTATTGATCCTTCAAAGCAGCAACAACAACAAAACACGAACAAAACAACCCTGAGCTGAATAAAAGGAACATTTTGAATATTATTTTTAAAGGATTTTTCAATCAATGCATACGATAATAAAGATAATAGATACAATTGCAGAGAAATTTCATTCAAACTAGGATCACAAAGCTATAAAATAAAAATTAATAAAGCAATGACAATTAAAAAGAAAAGAAGGCAGAAAAATACTTTTCTAATAATAGGTTTTCTATCAATACAGTTATACCACTCAGTTTTTAACAAATCATTAAGTGTAGGCCAAACAAAAACATGCTGTCCAACCTTGCCTCTCTGTCAATACAAAGCCTTTTTAAAAACAGAGCTGGTAGTTTAATTGAACAAACTTTTAACATCTATGGTATTAATGCACATATTTTTCCAAGACTATAAAATGACCTTTCTTGCTACTATCCAGGCATGATACTCTATATTTGGAACTGTCCATACGTAAACATATTCATACAACCGGAGAAATAGAATTTAAGAGCTCATTCATATCTTTAAATTTTAGCTTCCTTCCTACAACTTGGTTCACTACAACATATGTTCTAATGTTTCTTCAAATGGACAACCTTTTAATTATATCCATTGAGGGGGCCAAAATATCTAAAAACATTCTTTTACTAATTGTTTGAAACAGAGGTTCCCAATCTTTTTCGGTTCGCGGCTCCCATAGCAATCCGACTTGCAACTGCGCATGCGCACTAGACGTTTCAGAAATGGCGCATCAGCGTTAGACCCAGCGGGCGGAATATTTCGTGGCGCCCTTACGACGCTAGCGCGGCTCCCCAGGGAGCCGCGGCGCACACTTTGGGAACCACTGGTTTGAAACATAAGAAGCGTTTCTTAAAACTTGAAGCCTTTAATTATGTAATATAAGATTTTCTGATTTCAAATATTTGTATCTTTTTTCTTATGTAAATATATTTCTCTAAAAATAAATTAATCTTCTGTCCTGTGAATCGGTGACGTGTGTTTCAACATGGCTTACTGTCACATTAAGGAAATATATCTTCCTGATATCTTTCTGAATAACAATAGAGTAACAACTGAATAACAAGAGTACTGCCACATTAAGGAAATATATCTTTTTAATATCTTTCTGAATAACAATAGAGTAATAAGAGTAACAACTGAATAACAATAGAGTACTGCCACATTAAGGAAATATATCTTTTTAATATCTTTCTGAATAACAACACAATAGAGTAACTGTCCAGTGGTGGGACAGTTGGTGGTGGATAGTTGTTATTATTCTCTATAAGAATAATTGGGGTATAAATATGCTCTAGATTAAGTTGGAAAGTTTAACAACTCTAAGTTGGCAGAAATTTCAGAGAATGATTGTTATTCTGTTTTGCTGGAGAGGATCTGTTTGTCGATCACCAGAAACTTTTGCAACGGTATGAGATAATTATTTTTTTTAACAGGTTTTTCTTGCTCACACACAAAGGCATTTAAATCTGAAGCCTGCCTTCAGACCCAGGTGTGAAGAAGAATGTATCTGAGATTAACTGTCACAAACATTTAGGAGCCACAAGAAATGAAGCCTGGCTAGGGCATGATCTCAACTTTGGAGGGATCTCTGTACACCAATCTTTTCACTATAACTCAGTGCTGGGAAAAGCCCACCGAGGGATTCCTATCTCATGTGGTTCTTTGATTAGTCTTCCTAATCTGACAGCTTCAAAATGTTTTGATGTTACAGGATTCCCAGGTTGCCATTCTGGTTGAGAATTCCAGGAATTGCAATCCCAGTGCAAGTGAAAATTAGGAACATTTGTCTCAGAGGTGTGGTATGTCCTCCTCCTCCTCCTCCTCTTTCCTTGCCCTTTGTGGCAAGGAACATCCTTAGGAGGAGGAGAAGGAAAAAAAAAACAAGAAACAGGATGCCTCCCATTGCTGGGTGCAAAACAGCCTGGTGAGCTGTGGCCATGTGCTGGCTCAGGCGGCTTTAGAAGTTAGTACTCTTGACCTTAGGGAGCTAAAAATACACTCGGGCAGCTGCCTCCTATGGACCTGCTGGCCCTGTGCATGGCCCCAAATGCTCTGGAAGTGAAGGAAGGCTCTCAGGAGCCACAAGGCTCTCTGACTGGATGCCTTTATTATGTTCCAGTAGCAAAGATCCTGCAAATTACTCCCCACCCTGCTTAGGTAACCAGCATCTGGAGGACCTCTCTCCTCCCACGCCGGCCTGACTCATGTGTAGCACTGGCTATTGTCCCCCCTCCTGCAGCAGGTGCTACCCGAGCTGCTTCTGGAACTCCTGCCCTACTTGTTCCCTTCGTCCCTGCAACTCCGTCTGCTGCTGTCTTCCTTGCTGCTGCTACTGCCCGTCTCCCTATTGCCACTCCAATTATTGCCCCAAAACTTACTGCCTGCCTGTCTCTTGCTGCTATCCTTGCCCTGCCTGTTGTCCTCCTCCAGCCTGCCCAGGCTGCTGCCTGCCCTCTCGCTCTTATGTCCCTGCCTGCCCAGCTTGTCGGAGGTCAGGGACCCGCTTCAGCTCCAGATGAGCTGCCCAGGTGCCCTTGAGGCTTCTCTCCTTCTGATGTGGAAGAAACCCCCAGGCCTGATGACAGAAGCAGCTCAGCTACCACACACCGCAGGCTCTAGTAAGTACCCTTCATCTCTGTGTAGTGACCTACTCACCCCATCCAACTGTTGGGCTCCACCTCCCATCATTCTCACCCACTTGCCACCCCAGCTTAGAGTCATGGAAGGTACCACCCAGCTTTTTTTGGGGGGGAGGGGAGAGGCGGTGCCAATGTATTGGCTGGGAGAGCAGCCTACTTAGACAATCTTCCTACAGTAATAGGGAGCAACTCCGGAGGATTCAGGGTTGGTTGCCCCCAGTGCCTAACAACAATCTTGGAGGTGGTGGAAAGGTCTGGTTCTGTAATCCCCTAGGATCTCTACGGGACTGGAGATACCACTGTGTAGGAGATTGCAGTGTAGAATCTGTAGTATGGTCTGTGAGAAATACCTAGTAAACTGCACTCTATCTACCCCTTCTGGGTCCTCAGCATTAGACTCTCGTAGCCTTTCTCAAAGATCAACTTCAACATTGTTCTGCCTTGGGAGAAACCCTGACTAAACCCCATTTCTTTCCCTCCAAGGAGGACTCCTTTTAACTTTCCAGTGTTTTGAACAGGAAGGGCAGCCATGGAAGACCGGATGAGGAAAAACTGCTTGTTGTTTATGGAGAAAGGGGCTGAAAGGGCCTCCAATGACCCTGAGACAAGGAGCAGAACCAGCATTGCTGGCCCCCTGGCCTCCATATAATCAAACAAAACAATACACCCCCCCCCCCCCGTTAATTCCCAGACAATGTGGAGAAAGAACACCATTTGTCAAATCCTTTGCATCTCAGTGTGAGTACTTGTTAACTGACAGATCTGGAGCACAGGGCTGTGAGCTTTCCAACCACAGCGTCCAGCAGAGACTCCCACACACAAGTTCATATATTGTTTTGGAAGAAGAAAGGGCACTGAGTTGGAGGGAGCTGAAGAACAGAGTTGCAGGCAACAAAATTGTGGCTTAGGCAATTTTTATCAGTAGGGAGGCAGGCAACTGCACAGGCGTAGATGGGGGAAGCTTCAGCAGAATAAGCTCTGTGGACAGCAGGGATCCTTAAAACTTTGGGGAGCCGCCAAGCACATTTTAAATATTGAAAATGCTTTTTTGGCATTCTGAGGACAAGGAGCTTGTTTGTTCATAACATGGCTGTCATTGGGGCCATTCACAAAAACCTGTTTTTATGAAATGTTCTTGCTATTCATTGTAGCCTTGATCTCCGGTAAGGCACTTCCTACAATGCCAGGTTATCTCTGTTCTATTTCTGGGCAGATTGGCATACTTGCACACAAAGTACTAGGCTGTATTTTATTTTCTAAGAAAACGTTTGAGGTCCATTTGGAGCCAAGAGCATTGCTACAAATAAACAGGATGCTGGAGGGTGGTGTTGTACTTTATCACATAGCAGCTTTCCAATTTAAAAAAAAATGAGAGAGCTAGGTAGAGATATACACATATTGACTGCACACGTTTGTATTGTATAACTATAATATTTAGTACTCCGTGCACATATTTTTGAAATAAATATAAGCCAGGAAATCTTTTCTTTCAAATTCTTTCTTTCAGTGTCTAGAGGCAGGCTGTTATTTCTGTTAGTCTTGCATTTCAGGGAAATTAAAACATTGGCCTACCTTGAAGGCCATTTTAATTAATATCAATTGCTCTGATTATTTATGAAATATTTGGAGCATTTGAAACTTGACAAGCGTAGTTATTGTGGAAGTATTCTCTTTGTTCTAGCCTTTCCTCATTCTAGTGTCCTTCAGATGGGCTCTTATTCTCATCATAGCTAGCCAGCTGGCTTCCTACCTTTATGAAATGCATACACTGCCTCAATCGAGTGGGATTCTAGATTATTTCTGAGGCATGATGAGAGTCAGAGCCTACATATCTGAATGGTAAGAAGCTCATCCATGTTATTCTGCTGTACTTATACCAGAACAAAGATTGGAAGAGTGGCGCTTGTAGAAGTCTACAAGCTGACTTTTGGTCAGTCACAATCTCTATCCTGCTGTGGGGGAAAAAATGGAGGCGGGAATGCTACTGGTATATATACCACCAAGCAGAAAAGCTCTATTAAATAACATTAAAAACAAATGGTTATAGAAGTTAATAAGAGCTTATTTTCATGCGTCATACTTTACAATGATTTGTTAATGTGTTTCATGACAATGGCTGGATTTATATCACATGCTAATCCGAAATCAAATAAACCTCTTTGTAGTTTAGCATGATATGTAAACCCAGCAACCAGGAGTCTTAAAGAGCCGATTCAGTTTGGTTGCTACAAACTAGTTATTATTTTTTTTCCTATGCAGAAGCAGCAGCAATCCAACATCTTATGTAGCCTGTGAGCTGAAACCAATCCTTCCCCTTCAGGCTTTCATGGAGAGGACCCCTCTCTGGGATGTGGCAGGCAATAGAATTTAGAAGAGTGAAGCCACAAGTCCAGGAATTAAGCACAAGGCAAAGTGCTGCCATTTGTTACCTAGAATGCCAAGAGGGAAGATGGGTTATATCCCCCACCCACCCACTTGAGAACAGATGAATCCTGGCTAGGCCTGCTTCCCATTGTGCAATTTCCCTCACTTCTTACATCGCACCTTTACTGGTTTGGAGTTGAAATAGCATGTGGTGGTATGAATACAGTCCTGTGGTTTATACAACCAAGTTTTCATGTACATACTGAAATGTGGTTTATCCAATAAACCATGGTTAAACAAATGTGGTTTAGTGTGATGTGTGAACTCAGACAAGCAGTCAGCTGATCAATTCAGCCAGTGGCCTGAGGAAAAAGATTTTGTAGAGGACTTCTAGATATATTATGTCCATGCACTAAAGCAGGAATCCCCAACCCCTGGGTCACGGCCCATTACCGGACCGTGAGCTGTTCACAACTGGGCTGCCCAAAGTGGCAAGCACGCATGCATGCTTGTGCATCCCCTCTTACACGAGCAGTGGAAGAGTGCACGCTCACATACTCCATTTGTGCGAGTGGTAGGCACGTATGCTCACCACTTGTGCAAATGGAGCTGCATGCATAAGCTTACCCACCATTCGTGCAGAACTATTCCCTCGCATCTCCCCCACCGGGCCACAAAGCTGGAAAATTTGGGGAACTCTGCACTAAAGAACAGATGGCCAACAGCAAGGTGGATAAAAAATGATTTTTTTAAAAAAAATTTAAAAAATCAGATTTTTATTTTTATCAAATTTATTTCAATGCTTTTGCAGTAAAAAATCTATCTAAATATAGTTTTCTATTTAAGATACATTAATAATTTAGTTTATCCAGCATGAAATGGAGCTTAGTTATGTAGCATGAGGCTGTATATTCTGCAATATCTACATTTTTGGTAAACTCATTCAATGAATCCAAGTTCTGAAAGCTGAGATAACATGCACTGCGTTGATGCATTCACACAATTTCATAGTAACCATGAGATAAATCATAAAACAAAGTTCAAGAATATTTCTTTATCCCATTGTTTTGCAAATCAATGTGCACTACAAATTGTATGATTGTTTGAAGAGAAATGCATTTGTACCACCAGGCTCTAAGCATGAGAAGGAAGGGCAAGCAGTCTAAAGTGAAAATGAAACCTTCTAAGCAGCTTATAAATACAATATTAAAGAGCATCTGTCATTTCAGATCCATCATGGCAGCACCTGTTAGAGGGCATCCATTCACCTGCTGCCTGCCACTTCCCTCGCTTTGTTGTGTCACTGCCACATCACCAGCCGTCCCATTAAAGTAATGAGACTATTGATGAGTCAAAAGCGGGTCAGAGCTGCTGTGGGACAGAGATGACAGTTGGTCTTTAAAAATTATTTAAATTTTTACTAGTGATTTAAATCGTGACTAAAATCGACTTGATTTAAATAAAATCCACCCTGGCCAGCAGCAAGGTGGATGATTCAGTCATAGCGACCGAAAGATCTGAAGGACCAGGCTAGGGGCAGATCAGTGGTGGGATTCAAGTAATTTAACAACCGGTTCTCTGCCCTAATGATTTCTTCCAACAACCAGTTCATCAAACTGCTCAGAAAGTTAACAACCGGTTCTCCCGAAGTGGTGCGAACTGGCTGAATCCCACCACTGGGGCAGATCCACCTGGAAAAAGTCTATGTGGTGGCTTGGAGTTAATACTGACTGGTTGGCATTTGAGCTGTTGCAATGGTTTATTATTTTTTTTTAACAACTTGCCTCAAGAAGTTGTGGGTGCTCCAACACCTTTAAGAAGAGATTGGACAACCATTTGTCTGAAATGGTATGGGGTTTCTTGCTTGAGCAGGGGGTTGGAGTAGAAGACCTGCAAAGTCCCTTCCAACTCTTGTTATTCTGTTACTCAGAGAAAGGGACAGAAAAGATAAAATATTTCTGTGCCTGGATGTGGAAGTGGCCTTTAGGGTAGTTTGCATACCACACTAAGACAAAAAAAAGCACATTTAGGTTACCCTGGTATCATACCTTCCGAACATACCACGCTTTTTAATGCTTACCCTATTCAAACCCCGGGTGCCACTCCCGGGCTTCCCCGTCCTCTAGCCACGTGCGGCAAAAGAAGTCACGCTGCACCCTCCCTTTCGGCATGTGGCTTCGCCTCCTTAATCCCGCGGCGCCCTGGCGGATCCGGGCAATAGCTTCTCGCGGAATTAACATAATCGCCCCGCTTTGCCTGAAGTTGGATCCAGAAGGCCGGAACGGCTGCAACAGTTAGTTACGCCTGCCTAACCGGCCCGTCCTTCCTGAATCCGGTGGGCAGAACTAGACCCAGATTTTCAAGGAAACGGGTGTTTGCGCCCCCCTCAAACCAACTGCGATCGCAGCCGCTGGACTCATCCCGGTTTGGGAGGTCGCGATACTTAACATACGGGATCAATTGGAGAAGGGAGTGGGGGGGGGAGAGAACGAGATCCCCCTGAGAGTAATTAAATCTCTCCTTTTAATCGCTCCCTTCCTTGAGGATGTCGAACTGAAAGTTCAAAACAGCCAAAAGTCTCTACGTTATCTTTATCTTCAGCTCTGCCCTTGGGAGGTTTATGGAAAAAACGAGGAAAAGGAAAGGGGAAGACAAAATGATCTGCTGAATATTAGACCCCCACTCCCCGCTTCTCAAAAATCCTAAACCTGGCTTTGCTCCATATACTGTAGGAACTTTATAGTTTATTGACACAAGCCCAGTTTTGCTCAGAAACCAGGTATCCCTTTATTTACTACACTACAGTACTATCCTGTTTTTAACTGTTTCAACCTGTGTTAGGTTTTATAAGCTGTCCAGAAGTTGTTGGTTTTTTTTTTAGTGGGCGGTTACAATTTAATGAAATAAATTTAAGCCTCTTAATATAACTTTGTTATTCCTATGGCTATATTGATCATAACATGTCTGTGCAGAACACAGATTAGGTTCGATATAGTTTGACTCAGTGATGAGGGGAATTTGCTCACCACTTACTCAGAAGCAGTTTTGTTTATGTGCTAACCAGCACATCCCTTGGCAGATCAGCAGTGGAGTCCTACCTACTTTGAGGAATGAGGAAAGCTGCTAAGGCAGTGGAGACATACAGGTGACCCTCTGCACCTGGTGGTTTAGAAAAATTCTTTCCACTTGACTAGATGCCATGGATGGCTTGTTTACTAAAGCAATCAACATGCACAAACTTGATAACAGAGCCTGGTAAATATGTGCTTATTATAGTCTTTCCTGTGTTCAAAAGCTGAGCAACAAACACCCACAAACGCAAGTCCCTGCAAAACACAGCACTACTGTTCTCATTTGGAAAACTCTGTTCGGATGGGAAGTCTACAGTGTAGATGCTGAGAACTAGATGCTATGATTCAGCCTGTCCTTGAAAATGAGTCTTATGGTGGAGCCTTGCTGGCAAGTTCTGGATCTAACTAAATCTTGTCTTTGTTCCAAAGGAGAGATGGGTGGAAGGTGGAAATATACAATTTGTTAAAAAGGGAGGGCTGTGTTATTTTGTTAGATCCCTGGCACTGGGCACAGTTACTTGCATGAGGTACTGTTCTATAGGTATTCCAAGAATACCTATAGAACAGTAGTGTTAAGGATCCGCCCTATTGCATTTTAGATGATCCCGGAGGCAGTTTCTCTTTCACCACTCATATGAATCTACTTATTATGAGTTAGGAAACAGACCACATACTTTACAATGCAATGCTTTTCCGCGTGCCATGCATCTTTATTGGGGAAATTATAGTGTTTTTGCAGCCAAATCTTTGTATCATTAAATTTCCACTAACTTTATCCCCAAGTAGAAACTATACAGTGATGTTCAAACTTTGAAACAAGTCCCACTGTATTTTAGAGTGGCATTTACTATCAAATGTGCCCAGTCTTACATTATAGCATAATTATTATTTAGCATTTTGAACATATCTAACATATATACTTGTATTAAAAACAGAACCAGTGAAATGAAATTACACAATAGACCACTGAGCAAAATCTGTATTAGGGCCCATTGAAATACAGGTGGTCCTCGACTTAACAACAGTTTGCTTAGTGACCATTCGAAGTTACGACGGCACTGAAAAAAGTGACTTATGACCATTTTTCACACTTATGACCGTTGCAGCATCCCCATGGTCAAGTGATTTACATTCAGATGCTCGACAACTGATTCACATTTATGATGGCTGCAGTGTCCTGGGGTCACGTGATCCCCTTTTGTGATCTTCTGACAAGCAAAGTCAAGGGAGAAGCCAGATTCACTCACTGTTACTAATTTAACAACTGTAGAGATTCAATTTGCTTAACAAATGTGGCAAGAAATGTCGTAAAATGGGGCAAGACTCAACAAATTTTTCACTTAGCAACATAAATTTTGGGCTCGATTTTCATTGTAAGTCGAGGACTACCTATGCTACCGGAGGATGTGCAATATTGAGGTCTCCACAAACGTGCATCAGGTGAGGTAACCCCTTCCCCCAAAACAAACTATGGGAAACAAAGTCCAGAAATTAGGCCAGGTGTTCTGGATTCTGAGGTGGCGTTTGCAAACTGAGAATACAATTAAGTGGCTGCATTATAATACTATTTCCAGTCGTTGAGTTGCAAGAAAAATACACAAGCAAAACATTTTGCTGTCCTGACTGCTGTACCCTATTTATCCACAGTAATGAGACTGGCGCCTGGTGCTGTGTTTCTGTTTTAACGAAGGACCAAGTTAGGCAAAATGATTGGTGGACTCTCACATTTGTTCTCCCTCCCACGAAGTTTGCCTGGTGGCAAGAAAACCACCAGCAATCACTTTCCCTAATGTGGGGTGGGGAAGGGTTGGGCAAGTGTGGGTAGATGCTTGGAGCAGCATATTTAACCACTTTCCAAGTTGCCTAACCAACAAGTTGCGGATGTGGACGTGCGTCGCATCTGTGACTTCTCTGGTCAGGCTGATTCTGTACATGGATCTAATGGTCTTCTGAAAGAGTCTATCCTTCAGAAGTTGTGGGAGCTTCATCACTGGGAGCTTTCAAGAACAGACTGGACTGCCATCTGTCAGAAATGGTGTACGGTCTCCTGCTTGGGGGGGGGGTTGGACTAGATGACCTACAAGGTCCCTTCCAACTCTGTTAATCTGTGCTAAGTCTCTGTCCACAAAAAGTTCAGCTGATGGACTGCAGGCATGGAGAAATAATGTGAGGTAGAACAGAGGGGAGCAATTAATAACTATTAAGCTCACTCCTTGATTAATGTTGAAGAGATAGTCCTTGTCTTACTGTATGACCACAATTGAGCTCAAAATTTATGTTGCTGATCAAGACATCTGTTAAGTGAGATTTGCCCCAATTTACCGCCATTCTTGCCCGTTGTTCAGTGAATCACTGCAGTTGTTAAAGTCAGTAATACAGTTGTTAATTGAATCTGGCTTTCCCTATTGATTTCTTTTGCTGGTCAGAAGGTCTCAAAAAGCAATCATGGAGCCCCCGGGACATTGCAACCATCATAAATATGAATCAGTTGCCAAGCATCTGAATTTTAATCATGTGACCATGGGGATGCTACAACAGTCGTAAACATGAAAAATGGTCCTAAGTCACCTTCAGCGCCGTTGTGACTTCAAATGGTCACTAAATGTTGTAAGTCGAGGACTACGTATATAGAGATGTTGGCACCTGGAAGTAGCCAATGGAAGATCCCTCAGTGTCTTTCAGCTGTTTACGCTTTTAGATCAACCTCCCTCACAGAATTGTTATGGAAAAAATGAGAGAAGGGAGTGCTTTCTCTGTTGTCTTAGGCTGCCAGGAAAGAAGGTGTATACTGTGCATTTCTAAGTAATCCTAAAACAAAGTGCATGTCCAGGCTTAGAACCAGATAGAATACAAAAGGAAAAAAATGAGGGAAGGGAGTGAGGAAAGTAAGAACTGGAGCAGAGCGTTCCTACTAGAAAGGCCAGGGAAGCAAGCTGTGTCCTCTCTCTATGAGAGGAATTAGGCCTGAATGATTTTTTCTCCTTGTTATTATGTTCTTGGCATCTCTTGAGACAAGTGGGTCTTTTGTCCTGATGACAGGTTCGCTTGAAACATCAAGGAAGAGCCTCTTCTCGCTGCCCAACAGTCTCTTTTGTTTGTATCTGAAAAACTCTGCCTTCTTTTTATTTAGGACAAAACGAAGAGTTTTACTGCTGGAATCTGGGTCACCTGAAGAGGGTAGGAAGGCAAGATTTCTGGACTGTGTTGGTGCAGAGTGCAGTTTCTGCAAACTACCACAAACATCCAAGAGAGGCTGGGCTTACTCAGGGATTGCCATTATCCGTATTTCAAACCCTCCTTTTCCTCTTTCCTCTGAGGTCTTTTGCAGTGGTCGGGTTTCTTTCCAGAAAGCAAAATTCTTTTCTTGAATGAATTAATATGTTTAGCTGCAGTAGGGAATATTAGGAAAATATGTGGGGAGCTGATGACAATGCCATGCACGGAGCCAAAGAAACAATAGAAGTCTTAATAACTGCAGTGATTCACTTAGCAGTGGTGGCAAGAAAAGTCGTAGAATGGGGCAAAAGTCACTTAACAACTGTCTTGCTTAGCAACAGAAAATTGGGGCTTATTTGTGATCCTAAGTTGAGGACTATCTGTAATTCTGTAAAAAAAAGTATAACAATTCTCTTCTATGTCCCTACAGATATTATCTGGATGTGTTCTATATACTAGAAATGCCCCACTGCTTGGGCCAAGCTTATGAAATGGTTTCTCAAGCTTTAATTATAATAAGACGGGTGTCAAACTCTAGGTCCACAGGCCAGATCTGGCCCACGGGGTGTTTAGATCTGGCCCGCAGGGAACAGCAAAGGACCAGCCCGCAGTGCCTTTGCCAGGGAAAATGGAGCTTGCACCGGCCCTCCCAAGCTTCGTTTTCCCTGGCAGTGGGTTGCAGGAAGCTGTCACAGGAGGCTGTCGCAGCCAAAAATGGAGCTCGGGAGCCATTTTTGCTGGCAGAGTGCTCGGGCCACCACAGGCGCCCCTGACATACGTGATGTTGAACTAGCCACGCCCACCCTGGCCACGCCCATCCGAGCCCCAACACAATTCTGATGTGGCCCTCAATGAAATCGAGTTTGACACCCCTGACACAAAAGAAAGACTGGAAACCGCTGGTGTAAATAATGTTTTCCAAGCCTGAATTAAAGTCAGCCTTATATTCTGGTGTTTACCAGAACCTGATGAGTTCTTGCAATCAGACTTCATGCTTCTGAGTCACTGTTCTAGATCTGACTACCTTGGGCTTATAGAGACTTAGTCGCTGCCAATGGTAGAAGACCTGAATAGGTTTGTGTGCTAAAGCCTGTTTTCTCTTTGATACAACCATGCCTACTGATGGGAAGAAGGTATGCCCAGAGGAGAGACTTATGCAGAGGCACAAGTAATAGTCTCTTCTATTATTGTATTAGAAGCAATTGCATGCTCCTATCAGATCCAGTAAAAGACAGGCTAGGACATAAGAGAAGATGAAAAGGTCCAAGTTGTTCAGCAACTTGTCTTCCTTGAGAGCAGACAGATGCACAGGAGGAAACCTGCGTGCAGGGAAGGAAGGTGATGGCCATTTCCTGTAAGGATGCATATTTCTTTGGAAATTCGGCATGCGGTTTGCACGACAAGTTGGCAGAGAAAGATCTATTCTTCATTGCTTTGCCAAACCTCCTTTAAGAGCCACGAAACTAGCTCCTTTACCTCTGCTTTTGACCCCCAATGTTTGAAATTAATAGGAGTTTCTTTGCTGTATAGTTTTTACTCATTTCAATACAACTTGTGTAGAAAAACTTCCAGGGTTCTGAAGAGTACTCAGGAAAAAACTTTTGCTAAGACATCTTGCCTTATGTTGCTATTCCTGTGGCTGTTATGACAGACTGCATAGTGTCTTTTGAGGGAAAGTACAGATATTTCCAACAGCATGTTCAGCTATGCAAATGATTGGTGCAGCTTTTGATCCAAAGATTTCCAGTGCAAAACAAACAGCATAGAAGAATCTTCTCCTAATTCGGGCCTGAATCTTGGCAACTTCAAGGACAGGTCCATATTGTTTCCCTACAATAACATAAAGAAAGTAGATTTTTACTGCTTTCTTCCCTGATTTAAAAAACAAAACCTTTCTAACCTAGACTACAGCTCCAGCTTTCCCTGGGTAATTTCCCATCCAAGTACTAACCAGGTCTGGCTCTATTTTACTTTTCAAGATCAGTTAAGGTCAGCTAGGTCTGTCCACCTAGCTGAGGACAAGAAGTCACCTTCCAAGTCACTAAAATTGGATATGCACATTGCCTTATTCTGTAATCTTTTGTTCTGGCAATGTGTCAATAGTGCACTGCACTGTCCCAGTTTTTCAAAGTAGAAAAGGAGTCCTATTAATAGCTGTTGTCCTAGTTTCATATTCAGCAGGGTCTTTCTCTGTGCCCTAGATATATATTACTTCTGGCTCACACCATTTCACCCCTAGAAAAGCTAACTGGTCCTCTAGGTGTACTAGAATATTAATAGTGGCCGGGAGAGAACAAAGAGGTCTCCTAGACTATTAAAAAAAGTACTGCCCCTGTCAAAATATATCAGGGAGCTATTTTTCTTTCTCTCCATAATGGTTTTTGTTTAATAAGATTGGAATTCCTGGCAAAATTCACAAAAAAATCATTGTTAATCTTTCCTGAAAACACCCAAAAGTGATTTTGTTTCGGAGGCCTTAGAAAGAACCAAGTGATATTCAATGCTTGTCTCTTGAACATAAGGGAACCCCTTGGGGAAGTCACAAGGAACAGCCTGGAGACAATTGTGGTAGTAACTCCCTCCCGAGTAGGTGGACAGGATCCTCAGGTCTGTTAACTCAGTCACCTGTTTTTTAGATCTATGCCCTTCCTTGTTGGTGAAGGTTGCCTGGGAGATGACATGTAACAGGGTAATGCCTGCTTTGTTGAGGGAGAGGGTGTTTCTCATTGTCTTTGGGATTGAAGGAGGTAGTGCCACATCCCTCTTCCAGGAGCCTTGATTGGACTCATCTATATTGGACAAATTTTAAGTCCTCAACCTTCCTATTTTATGGAAGGTGGTTGAGAAGGTTGCTGGGCTGCAGAAATAGATGTTGGAGGATATGATTAGCTAGACTCCTTTTGGGTCAGGTTTTTGGCCAAGACATGGCATTGACAGAACATTGGTTGAGCTTATTAATGGTCTCTGGCAGAGCCAGGAAGAAGTAGTGCAACTATCCGCCAAATATGAGCCATGGTGACACAGTGGTTAGAGTGCAGTACTGTAGGCTACTTCTGCTGACTGCTGGCTACCTGCAATTTGGCAGTTCAAATCTCACCAGGCTCAAGGTTGACTCTGCTCTCCATCCTTCTGAGGTTGGTAAAATGAGGAACCAAATTATTGGGGGCAATATGCTGACTCTGTAAACCACTTAGAGAGGGCTATAAAGCACTGTGAAGTGGTATAAGTGTGTTATTGCTATTGTATCTTGAGCACTAAGAAATCTACTCAGGGTAGGCTTCTGACTGAAAGTTAAAAGATTCAGTTCTAATCCCATTAAGATTTCAGCCCAATGTCTATATATTGAAATAGCATTGAACTTGGTGGGAACCTATCTAACTGGCAAAACCCAAAATCAAATTTTCCTTTTTTTTCTACCTCAAGCACAGTCCAAAAGCGGTTTCCAAGTAGAAACAAAATTAATTGTATTATTTTCTTTAACGAAAGCAGTCAATTTAGCCATCTCTGCTATCTCCATCCCATTCATCCATTGTGAGAATCAAAGTATCCTTCCATTTTTCTGTATAGAACATTCAAGATTCCAATTTTTTTTTAGTTCTGTAACCATTAAGCCTAAAATAAAAGTTTCTGGTTTTATCTTTATATTCGCTTTAAGAATCTAATGTATTAAGATGTGAATCCTACTCCACTATTTCTTTGCTGTGTCATGTCCACCATAAATGATAAAAAGTTTCTTCTTTGCATTTACATTTCCAACATTCATTTGAGGTATCTTTATACATTCTTGACAATTTATCCAGTATTAAATACCAACTGTATATCATCTTATAAATTTTTTCTTTCAATGTAATGTAAATTTTAAACCTTTTGTCCACATGTTTTCTCATTGCTCAAGCATTATCTGAGGCCCCTAATTTGTGGGATGTTTCAGGGCTCTATAATCTGTTTAGCTTCTATATGAAGCCACTGGATGAGGTCATCTATCAATTTGTGGTCAGTTATGATGATGATACCAAATTGTACATCTCAACTCCAGGCTGACTAGATGATGATGTCATTATCTTCTTCAGTATCCAGAGGCTGTGGGAGCCTGGATGTGGAAAAACAGACTCCGGTTTAACCTTAACAAAACTAAGTAGTTGTGGGTTTTTCCAGGACTGGTGATTTTCCATATTAGTCATGAATGGGTTTGCACTTTCCTCTTCAGTATTAGTACACAGAGTGAAGGTCTTTTTGGATTTACTGCTTCTGCTGTAAAGTAGCAGTTGAAGCTAAAAGGGTCTTTGCACAAATCCATCTTGTGTGCCAATTGTGTTCTTTCCTGAACCCCTTCAGACAGTCACTCATATTTTGACCACCTCATTCCTGGACTACTGCAATATTTTACACTGCCCAAAATCCCTTTTGAGTGGGAGATGTATGGTACTTAAATATAATAAATAAAAAAATAAAATGAATGTGTTCTACAGGGGGCTGCCCTTGAAAACCACTTGGAAGCTACAGTTGATCCAGATTGTGCTGACACAGACAATTATAGATAGGGGTCCCCAAACCCCAGGCAATGGCCCACTTCTGGGCTGTGACCCATTCGAGTGGCTGGCCAGCACATGCACGCATATGAGCAGTTCAACTTGTGTGAGTGGCAGGCTGGTACACACACACACACACACACACACACACACACACATGTGACTTGCCTGAGCAGCAGGCTGGTTCCTCTCTCCCTCCCTCTGCTGAGTCGCCAAGTCATACAGGTTGAGACCACTGATTACAGGCATGCCACATGATGCCTATGCAGGGGTGAAATGCTCCCGGTTTGGACCGGATCGCCCAATCCGGTAGCGATGGCGGTGGGTGGTTCGGAGAACAGGTAGCAAAAAACCCTGCCCCCCCCCCATGCCCAGCTGAGCTGCGTGATCATCAGAGGCTTTTTTTTAATTTTTAAAAGCATTTTTTCTATAACCTCTTTGGCCGAAAAAATGATTTTAAAAGTAAAAAAAAAAAGCCTCTGATGATCATGCAGTTCAGCTGGGATCGTCAGAAGCCTTTAAAGCATTTTTTTTACATCCTCTTTGGCTGAAGAGGTTGTAGAAAAAATGTTTTTAAAAGTTAAAAAAAAAAAAGTTGGCCACGCCCACCCAGTCACATTACCTTCCACCAAGCCACGCCCACAGAACCAGTAGTAACGAATTTTACATTTCACCACTGTGCCTATGTAACATATTTGCTTTACAAGTTGCACTGGTTACTAGTAGGCTAAAGTGTTCCCCATTTGTGTAATTCAAGGTACCAATTATAACAAAAAAAGCCCATTATGGTATCGGGCTGTTAAAATCTATAGTTTCTGCTCATCCTGTCTGATTTGGGAGAGTGAGCATGCTCCAAATTCCATCCATTAAACAGTGTCCCTTATTGAGATCTGAGAAGTATGCTTTATCTGTGGCAGGCTTGCTCTCTGGAACAATATCCCTGCTGAGATTGATCTGACCCCATTCTGACCATGATTAAGAGAGCACTTACATCTGGCTCTTCCTGCAGTCCTTGGGTTAAACTGGGTGGTGGATCCTGGGGTTGCATTGTGTACAGAATGAATAATCTTTCTCCTGGTGCCTATGGTTTTATTTGTGTTTTTACTAATGATTTTATTGTAGATGCCCTGTGTTGCATTGAAATTGGTGGCCTTATCTTTTAATATGCTGCAGTGGTCAGTGGATGAAGGATCTGACATTTTACAGCAAATGGCAGCTGTAGCTAGGAGAGCCTTTGCCCAGATTCATGTTGTGTACCAATTGTGTCCATTTCTGGATCAGGATGCTCTAACTCACAGTAATTCGCACTTCTCATCTCCTGTTTGAATTACCATAACGTACTGGATATAGACTAGGGATGTGGTGGCTCAGTGGCTAAGACGCTGAGCTTATTGATTGAATGTTCAGCACTTCAGTGGTTCGAATTCCTAGTGCTGCGTAACCGAGTGAGCTCCTGTTACTTGTCCCAGCTTCTGCCAACCTATACGGTCCTTGACTTATAACCATTCATTTAACAACCATTTGAAGTTATAATTGCACAGAAAAAAAGTGACTTAAACCAGTTCTCACACTTATGAATGTTGCATTCTCATGGTCATGTGATCAGAATTTGGGTGTTTGGCAACTGGCATGGGGTTATGATGGCTGCAGCATCCCAGGCAGGGGTGAAATGCTATCGGTTAGGGGTGGTTCGCCCAGTAGTGAAAATGCTACTGGTTTGCCCGAACTGATAGTAAAAAAATGATTTAAAAAGTAAAAAAAAAGTTCCAACAGTCAACTGTGACAATCAACTGTGCCCTGCGATCCTGGGAACTTTTTTACTTTTTAAAGCATTTTTTTACTACCTATTGCCCGAACCGGTATTTTTGTGTAAAGTGTGATAGTTTGTTTTTGAGCTCTTTAGGACTCTGTGAGGTTCCAGCTTGTTGCAGGGGCCATTTTGTGTGAAACCCAGCTTCTTTTGCATTGTGTGTGAGTCAGTTGTGTAACTTTTGTGTTATTTTTGTGTAAAGTGTGATAGTTGGTTTTCCTGGTCACATGACTACCAAGCCACGCCCACAGAACCAGCAGGGAAAATTTTTGAATTTCACCACTGATCCCAGGGTCATGTGATTGCTATTTACGACCTTCCCAGCCGACTTCCAACAAGCAGAATCAATGAGGAAAGTCAGGTTTGCTTAATGACCACATGATTCACTTAATAACTGCAGTGATTTGCTTAACAACCAAAGCAAAAAAGGTCATATAATTGAGTGCAACTCTCTTAACAACCACCTTAGCAATGGAAATTCTGGTCCCAATTATCATAAGTTGATCATACACATATACATACACACATATACATATGTGCACACACATATACATACACATATAATCAGTATGTCTGTGGCTGTTTTTATGTAAAGCAAGTTTATTTCACTAACAGAAAACATTAGATTCTATTCCTAGTGATTATGTGGAGAACTGCTTGCCATTTGAGCATTTAAACATTAAAGCATTTAAATACGCTCAAATTCTTTTGGAATAGGCTCCATCGGCTCTTAAAATGGTCACTCCTCAGTCTGCCTTTTATTATAACAGGAAACATTTTTTGCTGAAGGCCCCTTCCTTCAGCTGTAATGTATTACAGCTGAATGATAGGGAGGAGAGAAGTAAAGGAACAGCGGGATCAGAGACAAAAACAAATCTTTTTTGGCATCTCTTTTCTTTTCCCAAACCTGAAAGGAAAGATGGCAGATTTTTATCAGTGATTATAGGGATTGTGGTCTAGGATTTAGAAATTAGGATGAGAGCTTCCCATTTTCTATCCTTATGTTAGCAAAGCTAGGGCATACAGATATCTTTCAATAGCATTTATAATGAGCAAGCATAGGACTGACTTTATTTTTTCTTGTGCATCAGTTCATCATTAATAGATGTTCCTGTGATAGTTTAGCTGTTGGTATCCATCCTTAGTCCCAGGGAAATTAAGAGAACTAAGGAATTCTCTTAAGCCTGGAATTCCCATTAAATTCTTCATGTATCTTCTCAAAAGTGAGTCTAATTAGGTGCAGTGAAGCATGCATTCAGGTAAATGTGTGCAATTTTAGCCTAATTAAACCCCTCTCTTGAAAACAACCACAAATCGTGCTTGGCAGAGACAGTGCAATTTTTTCCCCATAATTTAGCTGAATCATGTCCATAGGACAAAACTTGCAGATTATAGAAGAATGTTATCTCTCTTTTCCTAACATATGCAGAAAGGCACACCAAACAGCTGTGCCATAACAAATTCAACATGTGTATCTTTCTTCCAAATTAATAAAGCATCTGCCTATCCCAGATCCTTGGGAAGGATTCGATCGGTTGATAAAAATGCCAAATCGAGTCTTAACATCTGGCCGACTGTGCAACCAACCACAATAAAGTAACAATTTATTAAACTTGTATGCCTGCCAACTCTCATAAGACTGGGGGTGGTTTACAACAAACTGCTGTAGAAAGCTACGCCACCCCGCACCCAAAGGGGCTGAGGAAGGGGGCAAACCCAAAAGCTCTTTATGAGGTAATCAAAGACCAATAAAGGAGAATATTTGTAGCTCAGAGGTCCTTGGTGCGCTCTGAGAGCCACGGTGGCATAATGGTTATAATGCAGTACTGCAGACTACTTCTGCTGACTGCCGGCTACCTGCAATTTGGCAGTTCGAATCTCACCAGGCTCAAGGTTGACTCAGCCTTCCATCCTTCCGAGGTGGGTCAAATGAGGACCCAGATTGTTGGGGGCAAGAGGCTGACTCTCTAAACCGCTGAAGAGAGGGCTGCGAAGCGGTATATAACTCTAAGCGCTCTTGCTCTGAGCTTGCTTGTTTTCTTGCAGACGTTTCATTACCCTTACTAGGTAACACCATCAGGGCTAGTAAGGAGTGCTGTTTGCTGTCAGTTTATATTCGGGTGTCTTGCCTGTCTGTGTGAGGGTGGGGGCGATTAAGGATACTTTGGTTGGGCTGTTTACTGATGGCAGTTTCTTGATTGTAATAAAAGAGGTGCATTTCTGTTTTATTTATTTATTTATTGCAGCGCCCCTTGCACACACTTAGCAGAAGTCGCAAAGCGGCGCGCCTCACCTCTGCTCGTTTTCTTGTCCTCGGCTCGGAGCGCCTTGCTTCACCCGGTTCCATTTTCTACGCTGGCAAAAAAAAAAAAAAAAGCCCGAGCCTTGGCTGTTCGACAGTGTCCGACCTGGGCCAGGGTCGGGCCGGTACGTATGTGCGAATTTCTTCCCCATCCTTTCCCCTAATCTATCCCAAGCTCCGCCGCGTCCCTCCTCCCGCCCCGCCTCCTGCCCATGTGCAAAAGCCGCGGAGCTGATGTCATCGCTTGGGCTGCCCGAATGTGTGTCAGTGGGGCAAGCCTTTGATTCTGTCACATGCAGGCTACACATGAGCCAGCCGCTGAGGTACGCCAGAAACCTAACTCCCCCGCTCTTCGCCTTGGCTGGAAAACAAGAGCGAGCGATTCATCTGGGGAGTTGAATAAGCAAAAAAAAAAAGAGAGAGAGAGAGAGAGAGAACCCAACCCAACCCCAGCAGGAAAGCTCACCCACATAGCCTCGAATTCAGGGAACTGGGTTGGGGAAGGAGGTGGGGAGGGGGGACGGCTCGGCTCGGCTTCAGCCTCTCGCCGAGCCTTGCTTCCAAAAGCACGTGGAAGTCGCAGTCGAGGACACGACTGCTGCCTCCTGGAAGCACAAACCATTTTGCAGAGCGCGGTGGCTCAGGAGTCGGCAAGCACGCGCGCGCGCTCTTCTCTCTCTCTCTCTCTCTCTCTCTCACACACACACACACACTCTCCTCTCTCTGACACACACACACATACACACCGGCAGGAGAAGAGGGGGGACGTTGGGGAGGATTCCCTCGTCGCGCACAGCCGGCTTGCTACCCATCGCCCCCTTTCTAGTTATTTATTATTATTATTATTTGCTCGATTTGGGAGAGCCCAGCGCTTCTTCCCTACCGAAAGCGAGCAAGCGAACCCAACGCGCAACTCTTCATTGCCTTCCTCGAGGCGATTCCCTACCTCCCCTCTTTTTTCTTTTTTTTAAATTATTTATATATTTGGGCAACCCGAGAACCAGGTTTGCGCTAATAACGGGGGGACGGCGGAAGAGAGAGAGAGACCCAGCATGGATAACAATTCCGGTAAGCCTCTTGTTTTCTGCTGCAATTTTTTTTTTTAAATTCTCCTTTCTCCCCCATCCCATCCCTTCCCTCCCCTCCGGATTGCAAGTGGGCTTGATGGGCGCGAACCGAGGGAGGTCGAGAAGAGAGGAAATGAAGTAGCCAAGAAGCTCGCTGCGATGTTGAATGGGGTTTTGTATTTTCATGCCATCACGGGCGGGTTTTTTCTTTTTCTTTTCTTTTACGTTTTCCACTCCTTAGCTTGCCCACTATACTGTAGCTCACTACACCGGAAGGAGCGCCTAAGTCTGGGGTTTTAATTCATTTTCCTTTAAAAAAAAACAACACAACAGCCACTGGGGAAATGCCTTCTTTGGCATTCTGCTTTAGATTGTTAGCCTTTCTTGGGTCGCCAACGTCTTTGGAAACGGGTTCCAAAAAAAAAAAAAAAAGAGGGGTTGGGTTGGGAATCCACAGCAAAAGCGAAGGGAGAAGAGGAGTCCGGGGTGATGGTGGGAAAAACAGTTTTTTGTGGATACTGAAATGGTTGTGGAAAGAGGAAAAAGAGCTACAAACAGCCGATTGGAGATGTATGCAATACAAAGAAAGGAAGAGGGGACTTTATTGGTGCAATGCAAATTCTTGGAGACTGCGGATCTTTCACTACTAGGACTGGGCGAGGGACGGGGACTTTGGGGAGGGGAGTGGAGGGAAGGGAGGCCCCCGAGAATCGCTGGTCCAAATCGCTTTAATTTGTGTACAATGAAACGGGGTCACATGGGTGCCGCTGCAATTTGTGCTTCTCGGTAAACAAACCCAAGCGATGTTTGATGGATGGTTCTGGAAAGCGGCTTCTTGTTTTTGCGTTGTCCGAAGGGGGGGGGGTGGTAGGGGGGGGGGGGGAAGGCTCCCTACTGCCGCCTTTTGTATGGATGCGGGAGAGGTTAGGTGGGGTCAGTCAGTGCGATTTGACCGTTGTGGAATGTAGGAGAAGAGTTTGCAGTCAATAGTCAAAAACAAAACCGGGAAAGCGTTGAGGCAAGGAAAGCCACTGTTTGCAGATAAACTAGATTGCTGGGTTATTCCAACCCCCCCACCTTTTTTTTTTTTGGATATATCAGAGGTAAATGATCTGATGCCCTGCAGCAGGTGCGGATTCTAACTCCCTATAAACTGAATCCAGACATCATGAGAATTGTAGTCCAAACCATCCAGAACAGTGTTTCTCATCCGTGGCAACTTGAAGATGGGTGGACTTTAATTCCCAGAATTCCCCAGCCAGCACGGAGGGAAAAAAAAGGGAGAAAGGAATGCCTGGGCAGAATTAGATATTCTGCTGATTTATTTTTATTTTTTTAAAAAACAGGCTTTTGGTCCTTACTGCACTGAAAATAGATTTTGATTACATTTCTGCAGCAAGAGGGTGATTTAAGCAAGATTTTAAAGGAGCCATAGCTCCATTGATCTGCAAAGCGACTTGGGTGCTAACTTTTCAGAAGCAGAACACTGTAGATATAAACATTGGTAGACTCAGATTATAAATATATGTGGTGTTTTGAAATGTGCAGGAGAAATGGGGTAGACATTCTCAGCTCTGCTCTCTTTTCACAGTATGATGCAAATCTGTAATTCTCCTTGTAAATGATTCTTTGGACCAGTGTTTCTTGGCAACTTTAATATATGTGGACTTCACTTCCCAAAATTCTCCATCCAGCATGCTTTTGCTGGGGAATTCTGGGAGTTGAATTGAAGCTGCTTCATATATCTTAAAGCTGCTTTTGCAGTTCCATGTGGGGAAAATTTTAAAGCATTAGAATGCAGCGACTTATTAGTGCTCCATCTTTTAACTCCCCAACCTTGATTGTATACATTGGTTAAAGTACTATTTGGGAGAACCTTGTCTCTCTCAAATGTAAGGTATCCCTATAGAGAGAGATGCCGGCAATAGGAATTGCCAAGCTGCTGCCCCAAAACAGGGTACGGACAGATGTGAGGACTCAGACTGCTTCTCAAAGGAGATTTGATATCTGCAGTGTTCTGTCTTGTATCGTAGTTGATCCACTACAAAGGACAATTGTTTGAGGCTGTCTTCATGGTAGAGCACCACTTTTACTGGCGGAAGCTTTAGCAGCTAATTTCTTCCACCTCCAGGGAGGGTTGGGAAAAAAATTGGTTCTCAGAAGGTTTGGAGTTCCCTGCAACAGTAATTGCGTGCTGAGCTGACAATATTGAGCAAGAGATTTCACTGAGTGACCCAGTTTGCACACTGCGCTAAGCCATACTTCGGTTTGTTTGGTTTTGATTTAAGCGTGTGAACTTCCCAACCACTTGGTGATTAAGTAGCACAGTTAAGGAAGCCATGGTTTGGCATGATGTATGAACGCAGCCAGATAATGGGACACAATCCTTTATTCCTAAGATCCTGAAATTTTAATTTTTCTAGTTATTTGTTCTGCCCTGCTACTATATGTAGCCTCTTTAAGCTCTTGGATATTCCAGGGGGTCCATTTATGAAAATTTCTGGTTTCACATCGACGTGGGACTCAAATCCTTTGCCAGGTACAGTGATTCCTTGGTAATCAACTGTTTTGAAACTCATAAATTTGGTGCTCAACACATTTTGACATGAAAAGTTTGCCCGGTACTCATTGATTGTTTGGTACTCAAGCTAGAACTTGTTGGTGTTGGCTGCCTTGTGACTCATTACATTATTCCTTATGGGAAAAATTTGTTTGACACATATCCTTTTAAGTGCTTATTGTACCTCCCGGAATCAATTCATGATGAGTACCGAGGTACCAATGTAATGACATCTCAGAAAGATCACATTTGTTAGTGTGTTCTTTGTTGGAAGGCTGTCATTCAATATCGATTCTTTTGGGAATGACCCTGTTCTCAGATAGGAATTTTGCAAGCGTGGCAGTCATCACTAGAAACCGAATGGGTGCCAGGCTTCCCTTTTCTTGAGGTGGGTCAGTTTTTGTATTTGAAAGATCTTCTTCGGGGCATAGGTGGGGGCTGAAAATATGTTTCTATACCAACTAATCCTGAGTGCAATCCTCTGTCAACACAAGCCTGGCACCTGCACGTGCCCGAGAATTCCTCCAGTTAATCACAAAGTGATTCACTGAGAAAGAGGAGGCCAAACATAGTTACAACTGCCCTCAGGGGCCAGGAGCAATCTTTTGAAGGCTGGCAGAACAGGTCAGGAATGTTTTACTTACCAAAACAGTCTTTGGTGGATTCTATTTATAAGGACTGAGGTTATTCAAGGCAGATACATCCATTTACAGCTCAGGGGAAGTTCAGAGTTTACTCCTCGGATTCCTTTCGTCCCTGGCTAGCTTAGGTATGAGACAGCCTTCTGCTGAGCCAAAAAAGAAAGTTGTAGGAGATATTTATGGTCAGATAGGACTTGGAAGGATTAAGTTGTTCCCTGATACAGTCAGTAGAACTCTCGTTTTGCCACCATTCCAGGTAGTCCTGGGGAATGACCACAATTCAGTGCAAGGCCATATACTTTCAATCAGAATAGAGCTGCAAGGAACCTTGGAGGTCTTCTAGTCCAACCCCTTGCTCAAGCAGGAGACCCTATACCAGGATGTCAAACTCGATTTCATTGAGGGCCGCATCAGGGTTGTGTTTGACCTCAGGGGAGCTGGGGTGGATGTAGCCAGTTTGACATTACTCATGTCGGGGGCGCCTGTGATAGCCCAGGGCACTCTGCCAGCTAAACGGGCTCCCGAACTCCATTTTCAGCTGCGATGGCCTCCTGCAACCCTCTGCCAGAGAAAACAGAGCTAGGGAGGGCCATATGCAGCACTGTGGGCCAGTCCTTTGCTTTTTCCAGGGTGGCCCTGTGGGCCAGATCTAAGCAGCCTGCAGGCCGGATCTGGCCCCTGGGCCTTGAGTTTGACACCCCTGCCCTATACTATTTCAGACAAGTGGCTGTCAAGTCTCTTCTTGAAAACCTTCAGTGTTGGAGCACCCACAACTTCTGAAGGCAAGTTGTTCCACTGGTTAATTGTTCTCACTGTTAGGAAGTTTCTCCTTAATTCCAGGTTGCTTCTCTCCTTCCATCCATTGTTCCTTGTCTTAACGTCTGCTGCTTTGGAAAATAGGTTGACCCCCTCTTCTTTGTGGTAGCCCCTCAGATACTGGAATACTGGTATCATGTCACCCTTAGTCCTTCTTTTCACTCGCCCAGCCATACCTAGTTCCTGCAACTGTTCTTCATATGTTTTTCATACCTTGGGGAAGGGCTGCAGTTTTCTGTAGGTTATTTAGGAGGATGTTTCTCAGAGTAGACATCTTTGGCTCAGATAAGCAAAGATTTGGGATATGGTAACTAATTCTGTATAAAGGATCCCGACCTCTGTGGCAGTATTCCTTAGTCAGATACCTTATGTTGGAATTGAAAACCTTAGTCATCCTGGCTAATGGGATGGAGGGAGCAGTCCACAGGATCTAGAAAGCCACTCTGTTGCCAGAGAAGAATCTGCAATGGAGATTCCAGCTGGGAGCAGGTGTTCCTTTGATGAGTCCAACCTTCTCAGGCAGCTTAGGCAGTTGAAATTCTTTTATACATACTAGTTCCTGTGGCATTTATGATGGCTGTGTTGGCAGAGCACACTGAATTCAAATTACTCAACTGTCTGCTGGCCTTTTAAATAATGCAGTCAGTAGGTGGATATTTTATAATTCAAGTATGATATGGTAGCGTGAGGTTAATGTGTGGATAAACATGTCAAGCATGTCAAAGATAGCAGTGTTTGATATGATAGGTCAAGAATTGAACAGAATTGGGAACTAGGTACAAATTTTGGATTGGGTAACATTGCAAATTTGTGTCTTGATAGCCATAAGACTAGGATAAGGCATCCATCTATATTTTTGACAGTGAAATTCTCTAAAAATCTACATTAGGGATAGGAAACAGCAAGCAAAACTCATGCATTTTCATGTTTGGAAAATGCGCATTGCCTGTTGATTTCTGCATGAATAGAAGCATGTCATGGGCCTGTACACTTTACAGGTAGTCCTCAACTTACAACCACTCACTTAATGGCCGTTTGAAGTTACAACAATGCTGAAAAAGGTGACTTATGATTCTTTTTCAAATTTATGATTGTTGCACCATCCTCATGGTCACATGATCTAAATTCGGGTACTTAACCACTGGCATGTATTTATGAGAGTTGCACTGTCCTGGGGTCATGTGATCCCCATTTGTAACCTTCCCAGCTGGCTTCCGACAAGCCAAGACGACAGGGGAAGCCAGATTCACTTAACAACTGCAGGGATTCGCTGTGGCAAAAAAAGATCGTAAAGTGGGACATAATTCACTTAACTGTCTTGCTTAGCAATGGAAATTTTTGCGGTCATTGTGGTGGTTAGTCAAGGATTACCTGTACTTATTCAAGTAATACAGGAATAATCACACAGTGCCCGAAGGACAAAACTGTATGTCTTCTGTACAAGGGTTTTCCCCATCTTTGTTGTCAAGCATAGTGCTGGTTCCAAAGCAGCTGTTGATATTTTTGGGGAACAAAAAACTTTTGGTTGTCTGCAGCTTTGGGAAGTAATTCTTTTCACTCGTTCGTGTGCTTCCCCATCTGGTGGAATATGGATTCTAGCAGGTTTCTCCTCTGCTTTGTTTTCTTGTTGGAGAAACAGATGGTCTTCCATGCTCCTTGCCCCAGTTTTGGGCTTCACCCTTACTAGCTATGGAGCTGAGCTTCAGAAGAGAGCCAGTTTGCTCTAGTGGTTAAGGCATCGGGCTAGAAACTGGCAGATCGCAAGTTCTAGTCTTACCAGAGCCATGAAAGCCAGCTGAGTGACCTTGGGCCTGTCACTCTCTCTCAGTCCAACTCATCTATCATGGTTGTTGTTGTTGTTGGGAAAATAGGAGAAGGAAGGAGGATTAGATATATGCACTGCCTTGAGTTGTTTATGTTAAAATAATAAAGATGGGATATAAATAATAAATAAGAAAAAGGTGCTGGGGAGGACAAAAAGTAGAAAAGGCAGGCTGCTTCCAGTGCTCTAGAAGCAGCTTTCAGGTGGGACTTAGCAGGTAGTTTGGCTTCAAGTGTCATCTTTTGTTGTTTCGACTCTTGCTTAGTTCAGCATCTCCATCTAACTTGCAGGAATCTTAGGACTGTGCTCTGGGTTGTCTTTGGGAACATTGTGTAAATGAATATTTTGTTTGCCCCTGCTTTCTGCACGTATATGGCAAATCTAGAGAACTGCCTGGCACATCGAATGAAAAAGGAAAACTTACAACGATTGTAAAAGGAACTGTTGTTGCCGCCTTTTCTCCCACAGGAGTGGATAGACGCTGTAGGCTTTCAAAGCTGCCCAAAGTGTCAAAGGATGCTGTGCTTAGTGTGGCATCCTGTATATTAGTACTGCTAGAAAATGGCCTGTCCTATGAAGAAGCACTCAAAATTAATTCCCACTTTAAGAGGTAAAACAGACTCAGAAGCGAGAGACACAGAAACACTGCGATGGCAGTGGTTGGCAAATAGACCGGTTTGCAAACAGATTTAAATTGGATTTCAAAGGCAAAGAATCAAATCTTTCTCTTCCCTTTGGTTCTCGCTGAAGATGAACTTTCCAAAGCTTGATTCTCCTTTCCTTGGAAGGAGACACAATGGGAGTAGAATATGGAAATGAATAAGCCTGTGTATTCTAGAATTTTTGTCTCCCTCTTAAATTCCCCTAGGTGTGTTTTTGGGTTGAACACATAATAATGGTTGGATCTAGGACCAGATTGTTCCTTTGGGTTGGCATTTGCTTATCCTGGGTTTATAACATTCTGTAAATTCCAGAATTAAATGCATTTTTTCTGTTCTTCATGCTGGCTTCTACACTGTTGTAATTGCACATATTTAAGATACAGAACAGTGCCTTATACAGGTAATCCTCGACTTACGACCACAATTGAGTTCAAAATTTCTGTTGCTAAGTGAGACAGATGTTAAGTGAATTTTGCCCCATTTTACAACCTTTCTTGCCACAATTTTTAAGTAAATCACTGCAGTTATTTAAGTTAGTAACACAATTGTTAAGTGAATCTGGCTTCCCCATTGACTTTGCTTGTCAGAAGGTCACAAAAGGTGATCACATGACCCCCTCCCCCCCCTTCCTGGACACTGCAACCTTTATAAATTTGAAATAATTGCCCAGCATCTGAATTTTGATCACGTGATTATGGGGATGCTGCATGATTGTGTGAAAAATGGTCATAAGTCACTTTTTTCGGTGCTAAACGAATGGTTGTAAGTTGAGGACTACCTGAATAAGGTATATTCTGTAAATATATATTTAAAATAATGTTAATCCCTTAATGAGTATTTGATCTCAGTGGATGGAGTTTGGGCTGTAAATATTTGGAGAGAGATGGTATCTGAGTTATGCTTCAAAATATGTTTTTGGTTCCAGTCTGGAGAATATAGTAGCTGCACATATTTTCAGCCATAGAATATGTGGCCTTTTGCTAGCCAGAAGCCATTGCAACTGTTAAAGGAAACCTGTGTTTCATTAAACTATTCTTTCCACCCACCGTTACTGTCAGACTGTTATCTACAGCCTTAAGAGACTTTTCCTTTTAACAAGGAAGTTTTGTTTAAAAGAGTAATCAATTAGAACCATAATGTTATATAAACTATGGTATATTATTCATATGCTGGTGTCGCTGTTTCCAAGTGCCAAAGAAATATTTCTAGCTTTCTGGCCCCAATATCTTTTGCACCAAAACGTTGGCACAGAATAACCTATTGTGCCAATACATATATCCCCATTCATTTCAAAGAGTTCTCTGTGTTTTCAGTAGAAACTGTCCATGGAGCCTAGGTGTGTTCAAAACATTGTTTTCTGCTTTTGATATTGTTCAACGTTTTCTTCCATAGGCTGTTTTATTTTGGGTATACAAATCAGGAATCTCCTCCTGTTTTTCCAGAATCCATTCAATTTCTAACAATCAGTGGTTTTCATGGACAGCTTTCCTCTGAAGGAGAAAATTAACTAGTGCTTTGTCCTTTCCCCGCAGATCCTTGACCTCTCCGCATGCTCAAAATAACACGTTCTCTCAGAGCTCTATAGTCTCAGTACAACGAAGTAAATGCACAGTGCGTTCAGTTCGTGGTTCTACAAATCACATCACAGTACATACGTCCACAAATACCAAATGCTTCTTCCCCCCTCTTCGGTTTGCATGTAGTGTTAGACTTCTGTGTAAATTACAGAATTTGGGCAGTCAAGAGCATTGATAATTTTTCTCAGCAATTAATTTTACTGCTGAAGCTGATACTGCAGTTGGTAGGGAGTAATAGACAGAGTCCCAGCATATTTCATGGTTATGTGGAAGAGAGAGAATCTTGATACCTGTAAGCCACTTCAAAATCCCTGCTACATGAGATGGAAAGAGCCGAAGTGGGGCAGTGGTTAGAGTGCAGCCCTGCAGGCTACTTCAGCTGACTGCTAACTGCAATTCGGCAGTTCAGATCTCACCGGCTCAAGGTTGACTCAGCCTTCCATCCTTCCGAGGTCAGTAAAATGAGGACCCACACTGTTGGGGGTAATATGCTGACTCTGTAAACCGCTTAGAGAGGGCTGTAAAAGCACTATGAAGCGGTATATAAATCTAAGTGCTATTGCTAAAGACACACGCACAGAGAGAGAATTATTCCCAGGGAAAGTGTTGGCTGCAGCTCCAGCTTCATATTGTTAGAAGGATATAAACGGATTGTTGCCCGAAGGGATTGTTAGAAAATAAGGGTAATCAATTAGGGATTTGTATATTTTCTATAATCTATACAAAATGATCATTCCCAAGAAGAATTCCTCCTTTTCTTTTTGCCTTCCCTGTTGCCCGAAGGGGTTATTAGAAAATAAGGGCAATCAATTAGGGATTTGTACATTTTCTATAATCTATACAAAATGATCATTCCCAAGAAGAATTCCTCCTTTTCTTTTTGCCTTCCCTCAAGCAAGACCAGTGCCTAATTTACGGTGACCTCTTGGGCTCTGCTAAGCCAAATACTTAGCAGTGTAGCAATAGCACTTAGACTTATATATTGCTTCAGAGTGCTGTACAGCCCTTTCTTAAGCGGTTTACAGAGTCAGCATATTGTCCCCAACAATCCAAATCTTCATTTTACCCAAAGAAGGATGGAAGGCTGAGTCAACCTTGAGCTGGACAGAATTGAACTCCTGGCAGTGAGTCAGCCTATAATACAGCATTCTAACCACTGCACCACCATGGCTCTCACGCCAATGAAAGAGAAGAGCGGATGTAACTCATGCATCTCTTTTGCTTTTCAAGGCTAGTCCCGGCCCTTAGGATCTTGGGGAGTGGGAATCAGAACAGGGATATCACTAGAGGAGTTGAAAAGGGAATGAGACTGGATCTGCATGTTCACCCAATGCTGCTATTGTGATAGATAGAGCATCAGGAGGAGGAACCTTTTCTGCTTTAGAGGAAGAGAACAGACCCACAGAATCAATTTGTATTAAAAAAATATAGACTTTCTTATGCTCTGAGAAAGCTAATCCTTTATGGGATTTATCTAATAATTTGAAAACCTCAGCACTGATTACATAACTATATTACATTGATTAGTCCACAGCCCATTTTCTTGATCAGGGTGGGGTGGGGTGGGGGCACACAAAAGATAACAAGTAGTTGAGTGATAAAATGAAATAAATCATGCCAACAGACATGCCATTTATGGGTCAGGAATTAGTTGGTACTATTAAGGGTTTTTTTCACAGAGCTTTGTTAAAAATCAACAAAACAATAAAATACAAACTAACATAAATGGAAGAAAGGGAAGGGGACAAAAGGGGAAGATTAAAAAGTGCCAGCAAAAATATACATAAAACAATATGGCAACCTCAAAACTAAGAGATCGCCATATTTCATAATTGTTCTCTACAGAAAAAAGTTGGAGCTCACTTCTTTATTTGTTTTATGTATATTTTTCTGGCACTTGTTAAGTGATGTTAATGTTACAATAGTTTGCTTTGCACTTCTGTGCTGTGGTATTGATCAACCCAGCTGTCTCGTTGCCATGTCTCTTTAGATGGCAATGTACATTTGTGCCATTTTTATAGGCAAAAAATCAACACAACTGGATTTGAAGATCCTTTGGGCCATTCTGTTGGTTTCCGGTCTTCTAGTCCAGAATCCTGCTCTGACAGCTCCACTGCATGCAAATGAGAGGCATTTTAAGGCACTATGGGCATATCAGCAGATTTTTTTTTAAAAAAGGTAGACCTGACATTTTCCCCAAATATAAAATGGGGCTCAATGCTTACACAAGAATGGCATCTCCAAATACAGATTGCCAGTGATCTATAGCATCACTGGGGGAACATGCAGAGTTCAGATTTATAACCAAATTGGCAAACTCCACCTGCACAAAGTTGAGGCATGACGACAGCCTGAAAAGAGAGGGAGAGAAACTTTGAGGGAAAGAAAGGAAGCTCTGCCTTAGATATAGATATGAATCCAAGCCAGCCTTGTGATTAGTTGTACAGGTAGTCCTTGACTTACAACAGTTTGTTTAGTGACCATTCAAAGTTACAACATCACCGAAAAAGGTGACCTATGACCGCTTTTCGCACTTGCAACTGTTAAAGCATCCCCATGGTCACCTGATCAAAATTCAGATTATAGCTTTGATTTCAGTCAAATCTCATCATATTTATGATGGTTGCAGGGTTCCGAGGTGATGTGATCACCTTTTGATAAGCAAAGTCAATGTGGAAGCCAGATTCACTTAGCAACCGTGTTACTAATTTAGTAAGTGCAGTGATTCGCTTAACAACTGTGGCAAGAAAAGTTGTAAAATGGGGCAAAACTCACTTAACAAATCTCTGAGCAACAGAAATTTTGGGCTCAATTATGGTCGTAAGTCAAGGACTGCCTGTATACCTATAGTGAGTTAGCATCAATTCTGGACAAACAAGCACAGAAGAGCAAATAAGTTTTATAAATCGGAAAAGAGTTGTTTTTGTTTATTAGACAATACGCTTTGTTGTAGAGCCTTGTCAAGTGAGCCTGATGCTCACTTCTCTCAAGTGAACAACAGTGTGTAAGGTTGCGTTAGTTTCTTATTCCCACTGGACTCTTACAGAGAGCTGGTTTTGCATATCAAAAGTAATCTTTTCTTCCCCAACTTAGATCCCTGCCACCTCACCCTGCCCTTTCTCCCATTGTGGGTGACTTTGACCTACTTTGCTGACTGCAGACGTCAACAACACTTACACAGGTGCCAGAGAGACTGAGATCAAAGCTATAATGCATTGCAGCAGGCAAGATATGGCAACCCAGCCCCGATTGGGCAGGGGCCTGCCACCTGTGTGGAGTTTCTTTGATTCAGCAAAGCAGCTTGTGGCTTAACTTTGCAGGAAATGTTTTGGGCCTTGGTAGCATTTGAGTATCAGAAAAAGCTTTGCTGGAGTGTTAGAGAAGCTGAAGGGAAGGGAAGAAAGGAGAGGATAAGCCCATTCCTCTTTTTTGTTCTTTCTGGTTTGGACTCATGTGTAAACAGTACTTGACAGATGTACAATGCTGTGTTGTTTGAAAAGGTGATATCCTCAGACCTTAATTTAGAAGCAGCAAGGTCAGTGAAGCACGTAGAAATGCAAGGCTACATTTAATTTACAGGTACAAGACTGTTTCACTTAGAACAGCAATGTTGGGGGAGTTGTTCCCAACTTACAACTATTGGGTGAAGTTACTACGGAAATGGGAGGGGAAAAGATTTATGGCTATTTTTTATGACCGTTGTAGCATCCCCGTGGTCACATGATCAAAATTCGGACACTTGGCAACTGGTGTATATTTATGCACTGTTCTGGGATCTTATGAACACATTTGTAACTTTCCCGGCTGGCTTCCAACAAGCAAAGTCAATGGGGGAAGCTAGATTCGCTTAACAACCTCACGATTCACTTAACAATTGCAGTGATTTGCTTAACGACTGTGGCCAAAAGATCGTAAAGTGGGGCAAAACTCGCTTAACAACTCCCTTGCTTAGCAGCAGAAATTTCAGGCTCAATTGTGATCATAAGATGAGAGCAACCTGTATACTTTTCCAGATATTACTGCTCAATTCTTTCTATCTTTTCTCTAAGAGCAAAGTTGACTAAGAGTGTTTGGGGTTTGTAGCTCAACAAAACCTACTTCCTGAACTAGAATAATCTGTCAGGGTTGTTGTTTTTTTACAGCAATTTATGCATCATAATAATAGGTAATAACGTGTTCACTATTAGAAGCTGTTGGGAATCTTGCCCAAGTATGAGTTTTTGGCCACAGTCTCTCTGGTCCCAATTCTTACCTTGAACTTCTTTGAAAGCCAACCACCAAAAGTCAACTTGATTATTTGCATTCTATGATGTAATAAAACAAATAAAAAATGATACTTGCAGTAAACTGTTGCCTACATCATTTTCCCTAGTTCAGGGGTTGGCAATTGTGGCTTTTTTACAACCTGTGGACTTCAATTCCCAGAATTCCTGAGACAGCCAAGTGCACAGAAATCCACAGGTTGTAAAAGAGCCACAATTGCCCACCCCTGCCCTAGTTGATTTTTACCAGTGAACTTGAACAACCTCTCTACTCGCACTAGGAACAGACTGGATTCTGCTGCCTTCAGATTTCAAAGAAGCTCAAATATGCCTAAGCTAGAGAATGGATTTTCCCACGATGTCCTATAGTAGCAGCAGTTCATACATATTACACATGCCGTAAGACCGTAGGGACTTTTGTAGGTAGGCCTGGGAAAGCCTTATACTTGCAATTCTGGAGATCCACGACTAGTCAGGGCTGCCAGTACAAACTAGGCTAGAGGTTCAAACAAAAATAAATTCCCACAAACTCTTCTTTCTAAAGTGTTCCAACTTCTCAGCACTTTGTAGAATAAATTTGGATACAAGGACAGCTCTTGTTTGGAACTTTAATCTGACCTTTAGAGTAAACTACATAAACAATACTGCAAACACTGGATCTTTGGAAACATAGATTCATTTAAACTATGTTACTGAAGGGATATCTGGCCCTGTTAGGAAAACAAGTATCTTTAATATCACATTTATTTCCTAGGCACTCTAGGAGTGCAGCTATAGTTCTGACAAGCTCATGGATGTTCTCTGATTTGTTTAACCCATTTAAAGCCAAAAAAGCTGAGCTGCTGCTCTCTTTTATGCCACCCATCCCTGTTCCACTGAGGGAGGATATAGACATATTAAACATCTGAATGAGTTGATGTCTCCTGACACACTTCAGCTGAGACCCTTCTCGGCTCATGCACCATTTGTATATAGTCTTGGTTCCATCTTACAAGGAGAACATTGTCACCTCCTCCCTAATTGTCACATCTTTCTATATTAGATTAGAGACAGAGGGATGAGCAAGGGAAAGACTCAGTGCCAGCCAAATACCGATTTTTCTTGGATGACTTAGTTCTAGGTGGTTGGTTATAACTGACAGATGACAAATCTTGATGTGCTGATTTCTGCCCTGATATTTCTGCCTTCTATATGTCAAAGCCTTGGTTGCACGCTTGGGAGAGTTTTTCTCTCATATATGGCCCAAACTCCTTTTTACTTTCTTAATTGTGCGGAAGAGTCATTATTCTTGATTTATTGCTTTACATGGGACTTCTTATGACTGGGTAATAAAGAAGTAGGATTTGTGAAAGTTTGGATGGCAAGCCATTTCTTCTGTAGGGAGGAAACTTGTGGCATTGGGTTGAACATAGGAGACGAGATAGATGAGGAAGAATAAAGCTATCTGCATTAAAGGCTCTTTGCTGCAAAGGAAGAAATAAGGACTATACTAGGAGAAAAAAATGAAATTATTCTCTTCAAGGGAGAGAGTGTGTGCATGTGTGTGTTAACCTAGCTCCAAGTAAGGTAAAGTAAAAATGCATTCGCCTTTGATACTTGGGTGACAACACTGTCAGTTCTTTTTTAACTAGCCCGAAGAGTTGGAAAAGGAGTTTTGATAGATTACAAGGAGGATTTTCCCTGCCTTTTAGTAAACTTTTAATCTCATCTTATTATCAGGTCCTTTTGATTTTCTTTAATTTCGTCTGCCACCAGACAATCCTGTGGTGAAGTTGTTATGCTAGGAGTACAGAGGCTCGAAAAATGTCACCTGTCCCATTCCGTCAATGAAATATTGTTTTGTTATTTTGGGTGAGAGATAGTTTCTGAATTTGGACCAGGAATTTCCCTATTAAAAATTGACTGGGGTTGCTGTTTTCTGTTATTCAGCTAAGTAAGCAAAATTTGAGTAATTTTTCTTTCCTGTTGGACTGCAGTCTTTAGAGCCAAGGAATAACATATGCAAAGGTCAGCTTCAAAGTGATTCCGATATGAGCTCAAAATAGGGCCATCGCTCATATCTGCAGAGAGAGGAGGGAAATCAGATTTGCTTTTTCAAAAAAATAAAAAAATAAAATAAAAAGAGGTGGGTGGAGGGAAAAAGCAGCAGCTTCTTGGCCTACATTCTGACATAAGGCAGGACTCCCCCAGCTGTTGTTAGATTCAAAGGCAATTCAGAGCAGAGCTCAATTTGCCTTTATCAGGTAAATTCAGGTCACCAGAAACAAGGAGCGCAGCAGCTATCTTTGGCATGGCAGTTCTGGAGGTTGCCAAGGATTGATTTCTGTGGGTATCCTGCAACAGCAATTGTTTTTCTTGCTGAAACACGTAAGGTGTCATACCTATTCTTTGCTTGCTGGAGGTTCGGAAATCATCCGCGTTGGCTGCCACTGCTTTTCTTCTTCCACACTGCTGCATACAAACAAACTGCAGTATCAGCAGCACAGATCCTGTAATGGTGGGTGATGGATGAGGCAGATGCAACACAGTTGAAAATCATGCAACTGAGAGAAGAGCAATGCAGCAAGGGGATTGCTTCTGCAGAGAGGGCCATTTGCTACAAAAAGCTGCAATATATATATTTTTTTTAAAAAGGCAGGTTTTAAAACCTTGCAAGAGTCAGTGTACAAATTAGAATGGCTGGCAGCTGTGAAGATACACTGACCAGATGTACTGACCTTGTGTCTAGCAATTCACTTTGACAAGTTGCAAACAGCCATGGAATTCCACATTTTAAGACTCTGGACAAAATGGACTTACAGAGACCCCTCCTTAGCAGGGAATGGATGTTCATTCAGCTTCAATGGAGAGCTTTGTGTCCAAGTCCTTCCCTGACAATGCCACCCGCCAGGGGTACCACTAGCGTGTCCCATCACAGGTTGTCCTCAACTTATGACCACAGTTGGGATTGCAACTTCCATTGCTAGGGGATGTCCTTAAGTAATTTTGCCTGATTTTATGACCTGTTTTAGGCACAGTTTTTAAGTGAATCATGCAGTTATAAGTGAATCAGACTCCCCCCCCCCCCCCGCCATTTGACTGCTTGTCTGAAGCCCCCTTGGAAGATTGTAAATGGCAGTTACGTCACACCCTGAGATGCTGCAACCACCATAAATATATACCAGTTGCCACAGCCCTGAATTTTTATCATCTGACTTCAGAGATGCTGTGGCAGTCATAAACGTACCGGTTATAAGTCACTTTTTTCAGCATTATTGTAATTTTGGCCATTAAACAAATCATCATAAGACACCTGTATTTGTAGTTCAACATGGGGCAAAAACAAGTCCTGCTTTGTGTTGAACTGTAAACATATATTTATTAGAAGAAAAGGGTGTTTCTACCTCATATTAAACCATAATGTGTTTTACTTAGTTCTGACTTGGTATGACATATAGGTTCGGTTGGCAGATTTGTTGGCAAAGCCATTTTATAACTGGGGTTCACTCATACACACATTTAAAGCCCAGATTAAAGCAACACCTCGGAAAGGGTGGAAGGCTGAGTCAACCTTGAGCTGATCAGGATCAAACTCCAGGCTGTGGGCAGAGTTTGCCTGCAATACTGCCTTCTAATCACTGCACCACCAGGGCTGTGAAGTAAAAATAGTCTTCCTGATTGAACTGGATCTGAATGGAATTAGTACACTTATTTTTAATTTAATGCAGGAGTCTTTAAGCTTTTCAGCCCATCAACCTTTTCATGAAGTTTCGGATTATTTAACCACACCTCCCCCTCAACGTTTATTGTATGAAAATAATACTTTAATTAACAGTACCTCAAATAATAACAACAGCAACAGATAATCCCATCCAACCTTGGGAATTGATATTGACTACTTTGGGAAATCCTGCTCTAATGGAATGCTGGGAAGTGGAGTCTGGTTTGATGGCTAAGAATATCATGTTAATTCTCAATCTTTGTAATCAACAAGCAATTTTCATTATATTTTGTCATGGAGGAAATGGGCAGAGAAGAATGCAACTTAAATACCATTTTCAGAATTAGATATGGGTTGCTCTGCTAACAGCTGAGATTGTAAACTAGCAAAAAGTTGCAAGCCTCTTGGGGAGGGATTTCCAAACTTGGCAAATTAGGACTTCAAATCCCAGAATTCCTCAGCCACCCATGCTGGCTTGGGAATTCTGGGAATTGAAGTCCATAAGTCTTACAGTTGCCAAGTATTGAGACCCCTTGCTCTTGGATGTAGTGGTGAAGGTAATGGCTTATAAACCAGGAGAACTGCGAGTTTTAGTCCTGCCATAGACAAGAAAGCTGGCTGGCTGACTTTGGACTTGGCAGCCTAACTCACCTCATAAGGTTATTGTTTTGGGGAAAAAGAGAAGGATGGGGTATTTCTATATGTTCACAACCTTTAATTACTTACAGTAAAAATGTCCACTGTTGCTTGTGTTCCCTTGGGTTTCTTCACATTATTTTTTCCAGATTGTCTGCCTATCAATATTTACCTGCTTTCTCTATCTTTGGTTGCATCATTTAAATAATAATGCTAAACAACAATCCGATTTGGGAATTGTTTTTAATAATTAAATAATGGGATAAAAATTTAGTAAAACGTTGAGGACATCTCAAGTTTGTTTTTGACTCCTGATCATTACATGAAGTTTTCTTGGCACCAATATAGAGCCACACAAGCTTTGAAGATAATTTGGAAGTGCTTCAGCCCTTGTGTCAACATAGTAGTCAGTGCTCTGTTACTTATTAAAGTGGGTCACCTTTTTTCAGGCTTCTGTGTTAATTCAAAAGTTGCTTTAAAAGTTTTAGATTTCTTAATGCAGCTGCATTTTTTTCAGGCCTGAAGATGGACTGATTCATTGAGTGACAAACTTAGAAGTGTGCTTGTGTGACATCTGAAATGGTTCTTCCAAATACTTTTCAAAACATTTTGAGATTTTTTCCCCAATTTCCCCGTGTATTGTATAGTGAGGAATTTCCTAGTGGTATCCCATCCAAATCTAAGTAGGACTGATCCCATTTAGCTTTTAGTAATAATCAGGCAAGCTTGGCTAGAAAGTACCATTTATTGCAACATAATCTATACAAGTAACAAATTACCTCATTTATATGTTAAAGTTAAACCATGGCTTGTAGACTTAGATGACTACATTCGGACTTCGAACACATGCTACAATATATAGCTTAGTCTGATATAGGAACTCCTACTATTTTGGATTCTTACCGGTAGTTTAGCTGGATTGCAAAACAGTGGGGAAAATGGGAGGTGACATCTGAAATTAAAAAGTTCCACCTCTGGAACATCTGGAAGCAGCTGGGGCTATTAACTTTGTTTTGGATATGGCAGGACCACACAAGTCCTCTCCGGTCTTCATTAAAATAAGCCGAATTCTTCTTGGAGGGAAGATACTGCTGCTTTAAGGAGCCCATTTTGCGAAACAATAAAGGTGCCAATAGAACAGCGATTAATAGCGTGTGTATGTGTACACCGTGGCATCTGCCTACAACGTGGGGAAGCATCTGTTTCTTTTCTTGGGATCTTGCAGTTCTCTGCAGCTGCTGTGCCATACGTCGGCCCTGTTTGCACAATACACAGAGCCACAAAACGAGGCAACCCCATTTTAACCAAGTTGTTTGATTACATAAGATATCACGAAGCCGTCAGCGAATGCAAAAGCGCCTTCTCTTTTGCTGAATTACACTCCCCCCCCTCCCCCCGGCCCAAATTTCATTCCGGGATTCCACCTTCCGTGATATTTTTGGGTTCCTTCCTAGCCGTAATTAAACGTGTAAGTGAGTCTCCGAGGCGCGCCTGGGCTCTTTTTCTCTTGTCCCCGCACCCCCCCCCCTTCCCTCCTTCCCTCCTTTTGCATCCCGAGCGATTCGGGCGAAAAAAGCCCCCGCCTGCCATCGGAATGGCCTGCGCCGCCGAGCCACGTGAATCGCGAGTCAGGTGTCTCCTCGCCCTGCTTTGGCTCGACTCCAGCACGTTGCCTGTTCCTGACACTCGTTCAACGAGAACGGGAGGAGGAGGACACGTGAGGCGCTGACCCGAATTTGGAGGCAAAGAAGAGCTGGGAACCGGAGCTCTTTTTTTCTTTTTTTTTTCTCTTCCTTTCATATTTTTTATTTTTTGCAACCTGCGCCCTCACCCGCAGTCCAAACTTTTCTCCAGCTATTGGCAGAGGCTAAAAATAACCAGCACTTAAAGCTTCTCCCTTGGCACTGACTCACCGCAAACACTGGGACGGTTTTAAGTGGTGCCGTTAGCCTTGATTAACCCCACGCTCCAGCCCTGTTGGCATAGGAGCGGGTCAGTACTGTGGTCGCTTTGGGTGCGGGGGCGAGGCAGAGCTGGTTTTAATAGGTCAGAATTGGTCAAGGGTTGAAAATGAGAGCAGCAAGTGCTGAGGACTGGGGGTGGGGAGATTTGTTTACCATATTATTATTATTTTTTAATATATAAATGCAGAGGCTAGGGGTTAACTGGAATTGAGGACATGCAAGTTAAAACTGCTAAAATCTCAACTAGGTCATCGCAGCCTTTGATGCTGCTGAGCTTTTACTCCTCTAAGAGAGAATAGGGGACTCCATATGGGGCTGTTTTGAAGATAGAAAATGAATCGTCTTTGCTTTTCTTCCCTCTTTTGAGGAGCCTTGGGGCAATTGCTGTTAGGAACAGAAATCTGAGAAATTTCCTCTACCCAGATGCATTTGAAGCAGCTGTTTGCTGCAAGTAAAACGTGTCCCAAATACAAAACAGCCCACAAGTCATTAAGGTAGCTTTCCCTACTTGGACTCCATAAGGCACGCCTGAAGACAGCATCTCCTAGAATGCCTGGACAGCGTAAACTCTCCAAAGAGCAGTGGAGGGAGGTTTATTTTTAAGATGATGCCATCTAGTCAAGCTCACCTCCTGGTCACTATAGGGCAGACCTGAGCCACATTCTGCCCTTTGGTTGTCCCTGTCTGACCCACATGAGGCCGGTTGGAAATTAGAAATTAAATAAGTGTGCTCCATGCATGCAAATAGAACTGCATTGCTTTTATTTTGGAGGTGTAGACATTACCTCAGCAGATGGCAGCACTTAACTAACCTTGGCTACTATCCGAAAGAAAGATTCAACCTGGGTTATTAGTCCTTTGATGGGAAAGAATTAGAGATGTAGACTGGAGTAGCAAGTTGGAAAAAAAAAACTTATCAAAAGAAGATAGGGTCAAACCACTTGGTCACACAGCTAAAAAAAACTACATAGATATATAGTCAGCAGGAGGAGAGCTGAGTTTGAAGCAATATTTCTCTCTTGTGCACACATACACACAAATTTCTCTGAGCTCAGTATAAACCGGCCCCTTTCCCCCCCCCCATGCACATTTTTATATTTTGTGTGGTTTCCTGTGATTTAAAATGCTTTTTTTCATGCAGTATTATTTCCTCTGAAGAAAAGCAGGACGAAGGTTAAGTATCATTAATTCCATACTAAGGACTTAATTTAGTATTGTAGATGCTTCATTTCCCTTCTAGAATGGATGGAATTTCATAAGGGCTCAACCTTCACTAAATTTTATGGCTAGTTTTTTTTTTTTAATTTGGTAGTTTTTAAAAAAAGTATTTTTTAAACAATAAAAGATAGTGCAAACTGAGTTTAAAAGAAGAAAGATAGGAATATAAAGGAAAAAATGTAGAAAAAGTTAAAGAGAAATAAAAAGATATTTAAAGAAGTAATTTATAATATTTACAGCATTTACAAAATTAAGATTACTCCCCCCCCTTAAAGTTATATTGCATAGATCACTTCTTCCCATATCCAGCCCTTTTCTTCTTTTTTTTTTGTAAAAAGTTTTTATTGGTTAAAAATATACAGTATTATAGTTTACAATATGTTGAATTTTCAATATCTTTGTAAAAAGATATTTCAATTATTATTCTCTTTTTTAAGTTCTCACACAACAGACATTGTTATGTTAAATCAAAACAAATAACCAGGTTGTATAAAAGTTATGTAAACAGAAAAAAGCAAATAGCCAAAGTGTTATACAAAATACAATAAGAAGAGAGAGAGAAAAAAAAGATATCAAGTAAAAGACATTAAATAATGAATTCCCCTCCTTTCTTCATTTTCTGATTCTCGCTCTTAAAACCATGGTCTGGCCTCCCCCCTCCCCCAGGGCCGCCACAGCTCCGTCCGCCCCCGCTCCCTGATCATCTAATACTTCCCCCTCTTCGGCTCCTGTATCTTCTCCATCTAGGAAGGATTTATGTTGGTCAAAAAAAGCCTTAGCTTCCGCTACGTTATTAATTTTCTTCTTACTATCCTCCCAAAAAATCATCAAACCCTCCGGAATCAACCACCTAAAACCTACTCCCTTAAGGCACAGCTTGTTTGATAAAAAATAATATTTTCTCCTTGATTCTCGTACCTGTCTGGGAATCTGCTTCAGGATGGTGACCTCCTTGCCCCTGTACACCAGCGCCCCCAGTCTTTGTTTTCTCAATAGCTCATCTCTCAGTTCCCTTCTTACAAATTTAATATGAACCTCTCTTGGTAAACTATGTAAAATTGCAAATTGTGAGTTTACTCTATACACCAAATCCACATCCCTTCCAATGGACTCCAAATCTCTTTCTAGAAATTCACCCAACATTTTAACCATCATATCCAGCCCTTTTCGATTGGCAAATTCAAAAGTCTTTAACTCAGTTGTATCCATTTTTCAGGAAAAAGTCCACAAAAAGTTTGTGATATTTTATAAACTTGTCTAGCCTATCCTGATTTGCTTAGGAGATCACAATGATCTTTGAAACTCGGTGAGACCACATAGCCATCTACTACTTAGGATGTTGCATTCCATTGCAGAAAGGCATAGAGCATGAGGGTCAAACTGGCAGCCCGTGAGCCGGATGCGTCACGTGCAGGCCACGACCACCCCAGCTCCATGAAGGGGGAAAACGTGATACATCACGTGACAGCAAAGTGACGCTGTGAATTTGACACCCATGTCAATAAAGAGATATAGAGTATCCCTTTATTAAAGTAAGCAGATATAGGTAGTCCTCCCCTTATAACCATTCATTTAGCAACTTTTCAAAGTTACAATGGCATTGAAAAAAGGGACTTGCAACCAGTCCTGTACAGAATCCCTACAGTCGTGTGTATCAAAATAATTCAGGTGCTTGGCAACTGGCATGTTTTTATGATAGTTGCAGTGTCCTGGGGTCATATGATCTCCACTTGCAATCTTTCCAGCCAGCTTCAGAAAAACAATTGGAGGGGGGGAGGTTGGATTTGCTTAACCACCACATGATTTACTCAACTGCAGTGATTTGCTTAACAGTTATGGCAAAAATGGCCATAAAATTGGGCATGATTTACTTAACAACCGCCTTACTTAGCAATGGAAATTTGGCTCCCAATTGGACTTGTAAGTCAAGGACTACTTGCCTTTCTGCAATGGCAGAATCCTAAGCAGTTGGTGCCTATGGTTTACCCACGGTCTTTCAAATGTTACTTTAGTAAAGAGTTTGAGGTAATTTCTTGGCAATTCTAGCGTGCTTCATCAAATCAAGTGATAAACGTGTGGGAGGAAAAAATACCTTGGACTTATTCCAAGGACTAAGATAATAGATTTATTCTCTTGTATAGAAATGCAAATGGTAGAAGAAAACTGGAAAAAAATTGAGAAAAGAGGAAATTTCCCCCCAGACCTTTTAAAAAAAATAATTCAGGAAAAGTAAAAAATGATGGCAAGAATAAAAAGCCACCAATGAAATTTCTTTGGAATAGTGAAATAGTGGAATATCACAAAGTGCTTCTGGATTGCTATCCTTTATTCCTTCCATATGTTTTCTATTAATTTGTAATACATTTTATCTCAAATTCCAGAATGCTAAATTTTCTGTAAATAGAGGACAAGCAGGACATTTCAGCTCTCAGGCTGAAGAGTGATCTGATTTCAGACTCTTCCCCCTTCCAAGGATTCCGCTCCAAGGTTGCTTATGGGATTGTCTGCTGATAATACTTTATTTTGGAGCTCATTGGATCTGTTCTCCATTAGGCCTCAGAGGACATAATTTTGTTTTATGATCATGTGGATGGTTTATTTCTGCCTTCATTGTTGCTGTTTTCTGGTTTGGCAAACTGACCAAATTAAGAAAGCTGAGGTTTCTTAGGATTCTACAGCTTAAAGTTTTATTTGAGGCAAAAATTAAAACATCTTAAAGTTTCCCTGTCTGGTTTTTTTTTCCAGGTGAAAAAATACCCCAATTGTTTTCTCTCAGTAGCTTCAAAATTACTGAAAATATTATGTCTCTGTTCTTGTGTTAGCATCTCTGGTGCTTCCAAACTGATCCTTAGGCCTTCTCCGGATAAGCAACAATTTACTTCTTTGATCATTGCATAGTTGACAATAAAATCAAGGGATACCTCATTAAAGCTAAGGCCAAGAGCTGTAGTTCAGCTTTGTTATTGCTGAGCTTTTTCATTATTTGAGTTTATTGTTGTGTGTTTGAAGATGGTTGGGCCATCTTTCTAATCTAGGGAGGCTGAGTTCATGTAGGCTTGAGGCCAAAGCCGAAAGATTCCTGGTGCCTCACAGCTGTCCTCTGAGCATGTTCTCATTGGATACAAGGCCAGAATGGTTTTAAAGTTGGCAGCACTCACTGAGGCATGAGTGAATGGCTGATGCCTTTTTAAGCCCCACCATGCCTGTGAAAATGGAAAAGAAAGGCTGTTTATTTTGGGCACATGTTTTTCAAGTCAGAGGTTTGCAGGACAGAGTTGACTGGCGACAATTGGTTGTGGAGACAGCTGAAACCCCTTGGGTCAATGGGATGACGAGTGTGGAGAGGTTCACATGGAAAGTACATTTCCAGTTTTCCTGTGGGTTCCTTGAGGATGTGTTAAGCTTGGGCACAGATGTAAGGGGAAAATTGGCTTCTGCTAAACCTCTGTGGCCCACTTCATATAAGGGATGAGAAAAATTGTATGCAGAAAAATAACAAAAGAATATGGCAACTTATACGTAGTGGAAGGGATGGGGGTCCAAGAAACAAAAGAGAGAGCAGTCTGGGGGGAGTGTCAAACTTGGGTGGAAAGGGCATATGTTTTGTTTCCCTGGCATCTCCCTAGTTAGGGAGGATCATGTTGCAGTTAATATGGAAGATCTTACCAGACTTATACCCTGAAGAAATGCCTAGCCCTCGAGCACGCAATATTGGGCTGGATGGAGAAATGTTCCTATTCCTGTTCAGCCAGATTGAAATCTGAGGGCTTTTCAGAAGACTTGCTTTAACATGCTGTTAACCACTCCTTTGAGTAGGCAGGTAGGACAAACTAGCCAGATGCTGGGAATAATAGGCTTATACCACCTGTCACGATGCCCAAAAATTGGGTGGCAGGTGCAGGCTGAGGCAGGTGGATGTTCTCCTGCTGCTTAGTGCACTACCTCCTGCACACCTCAAAGAGAGCAAAATCTGTGTTTAAAAATAATCCACCTGATAGATCTCAGGCATGTGGGAGGGAGCAGTCAACAAGTGAGCTGACTCCTTGACTTGTTCTGCCAAGGAATGGTAGCACTGGCTGGCAGTGAATGGTCAAAGAGGGCAGTTCTGACCTCATGGCTGGCAGTGTCTGGAAAGAACTGGTAGAACATGTAATTGTCAAGGGATCCATGAAATAGCATTTATCACCATGGCACTGAGTGCTGCCGAGCCAGAATGGAGTAGGCAAAACGGAGTAGGTGCCTTCTCCCTACCCAATTAGGACAAGTTAAATGCAACTGTTCTGGTGCTCATGTGAAAGTCTCACAAATAACAAAAAGAGAGAAAACAATTAAAAATACAGCCATGCAAAGCTTTCTTTTTGGCCAAATTAGTGGAAAACCTATAATACACACCCAATGTTGATAGAACAGACAGCACATAACAAAAACGAAGACCCAGACAGAAGCCAGGTGTTTGGCTTTGCCTGCAGCCCAAGTCCCATCCAATGATTAAAAGGGAAAAGTGAGGCCTGCAGCAGCCTAAAGGGGTGAGGGCCTGCAGTTGGGCACATCCTAGCTTTGATATCAAAAACTGCCCCAACAGTGAACTTAAATGTTGTGTTGGGAGAAGAGAGAAAATGCTACTTTAAAACTGGAGCAGTTAAGCATGACTGAGGTACTTCCCTCAATGAATTGGAGTTGAAACAAAAGCAATCTCGTGAACATATATCCCCCTCCCCCCCCAAAAGTGGTTACTGGAGCCTGTTAGGCTACAGTTATGTGGCACTGAGGAAGAGGCCTTGGGAGCATAGGTTAGCCTGCAAATCTGACCTAATAGCCTTTATCAGATAAGGGACTATCACCTGACGTGGCCCATCTTGGTTGTGAGTTGACCTTCCCTAGTTAATCCCTTGTTTTGGCTGGATGTGTGTCCAAGCTGGAGCTCCATCCTGACATTCCTCTATTTGCAACCTCATGACAAGCTGTTGCTTTGTTATCCAATAGTCTTAGATTGCTATCTAAAAATACGGAGTGATAATCCTGCCATTTTTAAATACTCCCTGGGAACCAGGATGAAGAGCTGTGCCCTGAACCAAAAGCAAGGCTGGCTTAGGGGTTGCTTTCTGGAATGACTTTCTGCAGAGCTCTCGGGTTTGGTTGTTAGCCTGTATGGGCCATTTGTTTGCCCTAGTTTTCTACAGACTGGGCCTCTTGGGCCACGCTTCCTGCTGTTTCTCTGGCCTTGTCCAGCAATCACATGGAGCCTGCATGCTTTCAGCTGGTCATTGGCTTTGTACCTTGAGACGTACTTGGCAACAACCACAGAACAGATCAGAGCCATGCACGAAGAGATTTTTTTCAGGGTAAAAAAAAAAAGGGGGGGGATGATGATTTTGGGTGGCAGTGACCTAGTTCAAATCAGGTTTCCCAACTTCCTCCTCTCTGACATCCCATATATAGTTTGGCAGGTCAACCTGTTGGCAGAAAGAAGCCTGGAAAAATGAGACACTTGTTTACTGTGTTTTACCAGGGTCAAGATTAAGAAGGGTGGTCTTAAATCACGAGGGCCGAATAAATGCCCGGGTTGCAATTTAGCTGTGTGTATCTCCTGCACTACAGCTTGTAGTGTATGGCAGGGTTCCCTCTTGGGCAGAAAAGATTGCCATCTGGGTACAGAGCAGTGTCTTATTTTTGTTCCTGCTGGGACTGAGTGACAGTTCGGCAGCATAAAGGCTGGACTCTGTTGGTGGCCTACTGTCTTTGTAGGAGAAATGGAGTCATCGTTTTTTTCTGTGTTTCTGTAGCAGTGCCAGGCTTGGGGTGGGGGTTGTTTGTTGTTTGTTTGCCATTTCTAAATGGCAGCTGAGGAATAAGAAGGATCTGTTAGCTTCGTAGCTGTCCTACGCGGTTGTTATTGCATTATCCTTTAAAAAAACAACAACTAGGAAATGCAATGTTGAAAGTGAGAAGATGCTGTGGCTTGACTGCTTACATCCCCACCCCCCACCCCCCAAAGAGCTGTGAACAACTCACAGGAATTGCAAACTCAAGGCCTTGTCCGAAAGCACTCTCTGATAATATAAATGCAGATTCTTGACCTCTGTGTCTTCCAACTAAGAATGTCATTTGTGTAAGCTGGCTGTTAAGGCCTGTGGAAATGCAGCACAGCAGTGCCTGCATTTGTAGAAACTGCTTCCATCCTCTGTCTCTGCTCACTCACAGACAATGACAGCTTCTAAGTGCCTGGATCCTGCTGCTTCTGTGACCATCAAGAAGAAGAAAATGGCAGTACGCAAAGCTAGGAAAGGAAGGTTAAGGTGTAGTTTGTTGCTGCTTGGAAATATCCTTTGCTCTTTCATATATAGGATCTTGTATTTCTTGAACGAGTGACCTAGAAATGTAGGTCTTATTTCTTTCAACAGACTACTGGAAGCTTGCATAGCTTATGACCCATCCAGCCAAATGCAACCTACCAGTCTTGTTTCAGAAACAACTTGCCTGCCTGCCTGCTTGCTCGGAATTGCAATGAAGGCAGGGAGGCCTCTGGCAGGCCCGCTATAGTATGTGCCTCACAGGTATTCACTTTAGTCAGACATAAATTGTACAGGCTATGACCCAGTGAGATGATCAGATTGATGATAGCAGCATCTCTCTCTAATAAAGAGTCTATCTTTATTTTGTTTGAAGTACGTGACATGCTTGAGGCAAACCATGGTCGGAATTGTGTGAGTTAATCAGTGGGGTATGGGTAACGTCATCCTTGGACAGGATATGGGTTCAGTGGCTCTTTATCTTTCTCAAATGTGTGCTCTTGCAGAGGTTTCCAGCCAGAACACAGATTTGGAAGGCAGCCATTTTTTTATTTTTTTTTTGCAGATTCTTACTCCCTCTGCAGTGCCATCCATAGTTCCTGGTTGTCAGCTAGACCAGACCAGAAGAATAAAACTACTTTTACTGAGATTGGCTATAATAACTAGAATCTTGCAAGTCTGATTGTGCTGTTCCTCCTCTTCCTCCTCCTCTTCCTTATACTTCAGTAAATTAGGGAGTTTTCTGCCTGACCTGCTTCCAAATGCTCTTTCATTGTTCTGGATTTTAAACACGTTTTAGTCCCTTTTGCCTAGGTAAATAGTTCCTGCGTATTCCCACCAAAGTCATCTTTCTTACTCTGCACTGGGTTCAACTTCCCTCTCTCTTCTCATGCACCAGGTGGCGTGATCCTCTATGTGGGTTCAACAGCTGGTTCCAGCCCCACTCCAGGTAGCCCTCCCAGTGGATACTTGGTGTCTTCACCCCAACACTCGCTGCCATCCTCGTTAGAAGAGCTGACCCTCACCGAGATTGGAGCCATCAAGCCACAGCAGGCCAGCTCCCCCTCTTCACCCAAGGTAGCCTTCCAGTTTCCTGAAGGGATCTGCTACCCCAGCAAGGGCCAGCTCCCCCCAACACCAAATAAGGTGCCTGCCACCAAGCAGAATGGAGCTACCAGCACTTTCACAAGTAAGTGACTTTCCACAGACACCTCCTCTTCTCAGTTTAATATAGGTGGAGTGACATAATAATCATTCCATTGGGTCTGTACGGACCTGGGATCCAGATAGAAAGACTAACAACTGTAAATTCTCCTTGAAAAATTTACAGTTGTTCTTCTCTCTTGTTACTGCTCTTTTGGGTGCACTCATTTTCTGACTTAATCAAATGTTGAAAATCACCCATTGCTCAAAATCTTTTTGCTTCAAGCAAAAAAGTGAACCATTAGAGAGGGCATAGATCTCTGTCCAGTCCCTTGCAATTTCGAAACCCTCCTTACTGGAAGCATAGCATTGTTTTATTTACAGTAGCTTTTTGCAAGTATATTGACAAGGTTTCTGGGCAGTACTAAGCTGTATTGTGATTTGGTCCCTTATGATAGTAACAATAATGAATCATGGCTCTTGAATTTTGAGTTCCACTGAATGTGAGAGGTGAATTTAGTCAGCGGTGAGTTAGACAAACATGTTTAAATGGTAGTCCCAACGTGCAAATTTTTTCTGTACAGGTGTGCATGTGTCCGATGTCATTTCCATTTTAAATAAAAGTTCAGATGGTTTCCATTCTGATGGAGTTAGTCTGGCACTGTCAGACTTTCTCAACTGTTACCCTCCAAGTATGCTGAACTTCCATTTCCATAATCCTATGGTAATAAAGGCATGCTGACTGGGATTATAGGAGTTGACCTTTATTATTTCTGGAGGACAGCCAATTGGGGAAACCCAAAGGTGCCTTTTCCTAAAGGCAACTGGACTTTCTAGTTTTTTCTTTCTTTGAAAAGAATAAGCTTCTCGGATGAGATGCAAAACGTTTTCAAAGAAAAAAGAAGAAAGTCCAGCTGCCTTTTGGAAAAAGCACCTTTGGGGCAACCATGATCTAGATGATGGAGAATCTCCATAGACCAGTTAGGGAAAGTTACTTCAGTGGGCTGGGTCAGAGAAGAGGGAGATTGAATCAGAAATCTGGGCCTGGCAGGGAATTAAGATCAGTTCCTCTCTTCCTTTGCAGAGACTGGTGGGATGGTGTTGCTTTGCAAAGTTTGTGGAGACATTGCTTCAGGCTTCCACTATGGGGTTCATGCTTGTGAAGGATGTAAGGTAGGTTCATCATCTTGCTTTCTTCCTCTTTTGTTTGTTTCTATTATGACAAGACTGTAGAAGACTTAAAAACATCTAGTTCAAGTTGAAATGCTCAAGATGGATTGGTTGATTATGTGCCCTAAAGACAGTGGTGTCAATTTTTAGTGGCCATTTAGATGGGTTTTCTCCAGGATGATCTTTCCTTAATCTGGTCCTTCAGGTCTTCCAATGTACCCATTGCCATTATAATTTGAGTCCATCAACCTTGATGCTGCTCATCCTTTTCTTATCTTTCTTGCTACCTTTCCAAGCAGATAAGTTTCCAAAGTATGATCATTTGAATCTGGTCACTTTGGTCTCCACTGAAAACTCTGGGTTGTTTTATTTGGTGATCCACTAGCTTGTTTTATTAGCTGTCCACTGACACCAGTGTTCAAAAGAGTCAATTATCCTGTTTTTTTTCAAAGTCCAAAATATTTAGGATACTTAATATATAATCCTACACTGGCAGGCCTATTGGTGACATGTGCAACTTGAATTGAAACTGAGTTTTGGTTTCGATCCTGGGCTAAAGAGAAACTACTTTAGTTAATGGATTCTCCATTAACATGCAAATTGAATTAATTTATTAATCCACAAATTGGATTCTCCACTGGTTGTTTGATTTCTCTAAAATAAGAACTACAGTACCAATAATTCTTGATTTACGACCACAACTGGGATCAGAATTTCCATTGGTAAAGCAGTAGCACTGTCCAGTATCCTCCAGATTTCCAGCAATTCAGCTGACAAAACAAGGAATGTTTCAGCCATGTATTTTCTTCCAACTAAGCTAGAGCCTATCCACTTGCCAGTTGTTCAGTTGACTCCCTGGAATCCAAGGGAGGATAAACCAGCTTTTGTCTTCTTAGATACCTTCAGCCAACATTCAGAAAAAAGGCATGAGGGATACTCCAAAGCTGACACCAAACAGAGTAGAAAACCAGTAGACTCATTTTACACGTGTCAAGTTTGTTGGCTCACCTCTCCTCTCCTCACTCTTCTTTCCTGGGGCCCTCAGGGTTTTTTCCGCCGGAGCATCCAGCAGAACATCAACTACAAGATGTGTGTGAAGAATGAAAACTGCATGATCATGCGTATGAATCGCAACCGCTGCCAGCATTGCCGCTTCAAGAAATGTCTGGCGGTGGGGATGTCAAGAGATGGTAAGCATCTGGGTAGGGTTGGTCTCTCTTTTGCGGCAGTGTGGGTCTGTAACTAAAGGCTTGAAGGCAACTATGATGAATTCATTTGAATTACAGTCTATAGTCATGAATGTTTGCTTCATGATCAGGCTTTGGGCAATTTTTCAAGCATATTAGAATTCACTGGCTAACACTGAGAGCCATTCAAGTGGATTCTCTTTTCTTGAACAGCTCCGAGACATGAAGTAGGAAAACCTCTGGAAGGCAACGTGCTCCCATTTCTATCCTTGGAATGGAAAACCAGCTCAGCTCCCTCCTCCCGTGTCCCCAAATTGCACTGCCCAAATTTAGCTACTGAATTTTGGCAGAACGATTTGTTTTGAAGCTCTTCAATGATGGAAATGAGAAGTTTGCCTCCTGTATACTTACTCCTCCCTTTCCCGTGTTATAAACCACAGCGGTCCCCAGCTCTGGGAAGGCTGATCATCCCCTTTTTGAAGGAACAATAACTTGGTGGTTGCCTTTGCTTAAAATGATTGGGAAATGGCAGAGAGCGGTAGGGAAACAAGCAAAGGCTGGGCTGATACCAAGGCATGCTTCGGTGTTAATGTATTTAGAGGGATAAAAGCTTAGTCCCAACATTTGGCCTGTAGTGCTGCCTCTGCAGTCACTCTCCCACAAGGGTACAATCTCAGCAAATGCTTGGTTGATAAATGATACCCTGGGCTGATTAATGCTTTTGTGTCAGAATTTGCAAAGCAGGAGAGAAGGATGGGGAAGAGCCACTTGTTTGCAGAGTCCAAGCAGTGTCCTTTGATTAATGGCACAGTGGCTCTCCCAAGTACGTGACCCAGAGGCCTGAGAATCTGCTTATAATTTTGGCTTTATGGCGGCGCTGCTGGCTTGGGAAGGAGGGTTGGATCTGGTCCTCCCTCTCTTTGCTGGAGAAGAATGAACAAAGACAAAGTGCTTTGCCACCATCTCCTAAATTGGAGAAGACAACCATATTGTACTTGCGTGGGCTTCTCTGAGCATTTCGTATTAAGTGATGTTTACGAATCGTGCAGTTTTCCTTATTTCCCCAGCTAGAGATGCCACCTTCGGTACAATCGTGTTAGGGTGCGGCTTCTCTTCCTGTAGGGTTAGGGCACAGAAGAAAGTTCTACCTGTTCAGTTACTTTACTGCTGCTTGTTACAGCTTAATGTCTCCTCGACCCTCAGATTGTCACGCTCCTTCTTCCCTTCCACAGCTGTGCGTTTTGGGCGCATCCCTAAGCGAGAGAAGCAGCGCCTGTTGGATGAGATGCAAAGCTACATGAACAGCCTGAATGAGGTCCCCATGGATGTGGGCCTGAGCTCTGAGGCGGATGCTCCACCCAGCCCTAACACCCAGGAAGAGGAGGCAATAAATGCCATCTCCAGGGCTTACCATGACATCTTCCTCAGCGGGCAGGACCGTCTGGGCAGGCGTAGTAGCTCCCCAGGGGCCGAGGCTGCCCCTTTGACCAACTACAATGAACAGCCGCAGCTGAATCATTCACTGGGTTATGGGCAATACGAATCAGCCACTCTTCGCCTCTCCAGCTACAACCCTCAAGAACCATCTTGTTATGTTGACAACAGTCCCTCGTGCTATGGCAATGAGATCTTCCAGACCCAACAGGCCAATTATCTGCAAAATGCTGGATGCTACCCATCCTTTGATTTTGGTTATTCTGAGGGAAATGCCCAGAGGAGCTGTCCATGGCGGGGAACCACCAGAAGAGGCATTGTAAGTAGGCCAGACTTATACTGGGGAGTGGTGGCTGGGGATGTGGAGATATCCACCCCATATAGGCAGCTTTCTTGAAATAATCGCTCTGCACATGCCCTATGGGACTATTTCCTGCAAACGATTGCGGGGAAATAGTACATGATGACTGATGGCATCTTCTCCCAGAGAATTTCTGGTCAACCAGAACTCAGTCAAAAAGTAGCTGTAATCCTTGACATCCCTCTGCTGTAAATTGTTGGTAGTGCAGTGGAAATAAGAAAGCAAACTAAACAGGCTTTGCGCTCCCTTGTGTCTCTTGATTGGCAGAACAAGCTGGCATGGTATCTGGTTCCCATTGCCAGTTCCTATCCTTGCCCCTGTTTTAAGTCAGGAATGGCACTTGCTCTAATTTTTAAAACCATGAATCACAGGATTGAATACTAAAAGTGGTGCCCTCCAGATGGAATGGCTATGATACCCAGATCAAACAGTACAAGGTAAAAGAGCTGTGTACCACAAGCAGCTGCCATCACAAATGTAAAATAGCTCCTGGTGTTGGCAAATCAAGCAATTGTTTGTGGCTCTTAGTTTTACCAAGGAAAGTAAGAAATAAAATTGCAAGTCTGGTATTTTCTCTTAAATCATCTGTACAAGTTCATGAAAAATTCTAGTGTTTTCTTTTTTGTTTATAAAGCCAATCCATTGTTTTAATAAAAGCATTTTCGCTTTTATTCGCTGTATTCTCAAATACAGTTTAAAAATGACAATTACCCTGTTTCCTTCCAAATAAGACATCCCCTGATAATTAGCCCAATCGGGCTTTTTGAGTGCATGACAATATGGCCAAACACTTATTTCAGGGTTCAAAAAATATAAGACAGGGTCTTATTTTCAGGGAAACAGTAGTTGTTGATGGCTGGTCTACATTGGCAAGCTACAGAGTTTACTGCTAAGACTGTTTGAAATGGTGGCATATGAAAGGGCCTTCAAGTGAAAAATGGCAAATCGACCCCTTTTACCTTCCAGCAATGCTTTCTAGTAATCCAAGATACTATTTAAAATCTTTTCATCCCACTTGAGGTGGTGGTGTCAGTTCTGGAAATAACTTTGACTGGAAGGAAAAAAAAATACAAATATCTTTTTTTCCAAAAGAATAGCCATTGAGGCAAATTACTCATTTATCATTCTTTTTCCCTTTCCTCCTATCCCTTTACCAATTCTATTCTTTCATTACATCTGGAAGTGCCTTTGTAGTTAAACTAGTTTACTATGTATTCTAACAACGAGGCCACCCTGTTTACGTGTTGCGAGAACAAGCAACTTTTAAAAGTATTAAATAATACCATTTGAGTGTTAAAATGGATCATTTGCATTGAGCTTTGCTTGACCAAACATAACCTTTTTCTGTCAATTTCTTTGTGGCATGTAGGCTTGTCCTCTGAATGCCACTCCTTATTGTGGCAGTGGCAAGAGCAGTCAGCAAGTGTGGGAAGAGTTCTTACAATGCTTCACACCAGCTGTCAAGGAGGTGGTCGAGTTTGCCAAGAGCATCCCGGGCTTCCAGTCGCTCTGCCAGCAGGATCAAGTCATGCTCCTCAAAGCGGGCACTTTCCAGGTCAGCACTGGATCATCCTTTCTGTGGACAGCCTCCCCCCCCACCCCCCCGGTGCAAAAAAATGATTGATGCAACCTTAGTTAGCCTCAAGTTCTTTTCTGCATTGCAACAGTGTTCAGCGTGATTTTTTTTTGTTTTGGAGAGAAGCCATGAGGGCACAGAGCAAGAATGAGGAAGCACAGAGATATGGCTCTTTTTGGGATGGGTTTGTTTTCCACAGTCTCAAGAGTTATGGAATTGCTTTTTAATTGTCGAATAGTTTTGCTATCATCTGGAGAACATAATTCTTGTTGGCAAGGTTTCATGGGAGCTGAAGCTGAGACCTCCCTGCAGACTGCATCCTTGTTGCTTTTAATATTGAAACAGGGAATTTTTCTTACAATTAAGAAGGTACTCTCCTCTCAGAATTTGGAGCTGTTTCCAAATAGCATTCTTGTGTCCCAGGAATTGCCCAACTGTGGAAAATGCAAGTAGGGACAAGAAAGTTGAACCTACAAATCTTTATCAGTTTTACACTTGGACTAGATTACTGGTTAGGCCTTTGACTTGCTCCCAAGATGTAAACAGCACGCATGTGAAATATCTCCTCACTTTTCCAGGCTGGCCACCTGATGTAGATGATAACATGCTTGCTCTGGGAAATTATGAGTTGCTCGTTGTTTCTTCATTCAGTCGAGAATGTGTTTGTCAAAAAGATGTGTCTTTGCTTAAAGTGACACTGTTCCACCATTCGTCCTTTCCTAGGTGCTGATGGTGCGCTTCTCCACCCTCTTCAGTCCCAAGGAGAAGAAAGTAACATTTCTGAGTGGGGAAACATATTCACTCGGCAGTCTGCGTTCCATGGGCATGGGCTCTCTGCTGGATGCCATGTTTGAGTTCAGCGAGAAGCTCAGTTCCTTGAGTTTAGATGCACAGGAGATGGCCCTCTTCATGGCTGTGGTCCTTGTCTCAGCAGGTGGGTGTGAGCTGTGTTGTAGTGATACAACCAGACTAAGGCTTTGGGTAGTGAGACAGACTTGTTGCAGGAGCTCTTGTACAGTAGCTTTTGCTAAAGGCCTCCCTTCTCTACTGTAATTCTGTGATGGAGACTATAGCAGTGATGGCTAACTTTTTGGCGTTGCGTGCCAAAAGTGGGGGGAGCGTGTGTGTGTGTGTGTGTGTGTATGTGTTGTGTGCGTGTGCCCACACCCATAATTCTATGCGCCCCACTCCCTGCACTCGTGACTGCCCCGTGCTCCCCCCAATTTTGGCATGTGATGGCACGGTGAGACCGTTTTTTGCTCTCCCCAGGCTCCAGAGCCCCTCTAGGAGCCTGTGGAAGGCAAAAATGGCCTTCCCATGCCCCAGAGGCCCTCTGGAGGCCAGAAACGGCCCATTTGCTGACTTCCGGTGGGCCCAGAAGGCCCGAAAATCAGTGTGTGCGCCGGAGCTGAGCTCGCATGTCCACCAATATGGCTCTATAGGTAGTCCTCAACTTAATAACCATTTGTTTAATGATCGAAGTTACAACAGCATTGAAAAAAGCGACTTATGACCATTTGTCACACTTACGACAGTTGCATGCTCACATGATCAAAATTTGGATGCTTGGCAACTGGCGTGTGGTGTCCCAGGGTCGTGTGATCACTTTCTGCAACCTTCTGACAAGTAAAGCAGTGGTGGGTTGCCCCCGGTTCAGACCAGTTCTTTAGAACCGGTAGTAAAACTGGTGGAAGGCTCCACCCACCGACCCTGACATCATCAGAACGCTTCTGCGCATGTGCAGAACAGCGTGCGTGCGCGTGCGTCCCAGTTGCGAACTGGTAGTAAACGTAGGTAGAATCTACCCTTGAAGCAAAGGCAATGGGGAAGCCAGATTCACTTGACAACCGTTTTTAGTAATTTTAACAATTGCAGTGATTCACTTAACAACTGTGGCAAACATGATCATAAAACGGGGCAAATCTCTCTTAACAATTGTCCTGCTTAGTAATGGAAATTTTGGGCTCACTAGTGGTCATAAATCGAGGATTACCTGCCTTACAGAGGATCTCACAGTTGGAGTCTGTCTGCCAGTAAGATCATTTCTGTAACCAAAACAGAATGGAACCCAATTTGGTACAATGGAAGAAGCTTGCAAAAGGAAGGATGAATTAAGAAATAAATCCAATTGGACTCTGGGGAGAAAAAAAAACAGTCCCCCAGTGCATGCCTGTGGAACGGGCAATTGAGCTGCTTTTTTGACATTTTCTGATGAGAAGGAAGATATTTATGTCAATCGTACAAAGAAAAGTTTTCCCAACGTAGAGACGTATAGGCAGGTTTTAATGGCGTTGCCATTTAGAAATGTGGATGCAATTGTGATTATGCTAAAGCTATGGTAATAGGCACAAGATTAAATTTCTTAGAATTCCACTAAAATTCCTCTATCCAGTGAGCAGGAAAGTGTGTGAGAAATACCTATTGAAATTTCAGAAGTCCAGCACATGTTAAGCTTATCAGAAGAGTCTGTTCTGTCCTTTTTGTGCATCTAAAAGAAATAGATTACGAAGGGTCAAAAACAGTGCAATGCAATATAATTAGATGTACTGTGTAATTCTGGTTATGTTCCATGCCTGCATATACCCTGCATTGTACATCATCTTATGTAGAACACAGATCACTTTCACATTTTGTATTTTATATATTTGATAATAGCAGGATGTTTCCAATAACTGTGTTTGATATTGACAATCTAGTGAAATAGTGCAAGTGGTCCTTGACTTATGACTGATCAGTTAATGACTATTCGAAGTTATGACAGACTTCAAAAAAGCTACTTACAACCTGTTCTTAAAGTTACAATTGCCACTTCCCCTCCTCCTTGGTTAAGTGATCAGATTTTGGGTGATTGGGCAAATTACAATTGGTTGCAGTTGGGCCCATGGTCATGTTGACTGTGATTTCTGACTTTTGCCGGTTTTCAGGAAAAAATGCCCCTTGGATATGCAGGATTTAGTTAAGGACCATGTGGTTGGCTTAATGACCATATGACTTACTTAAGGACCATGATGATTCACTTTATGACATTGTAACAATGGTTGTCAAATTGAGTTTAGTCATGTGGCAACTCGATTTATAACTGCAATGAATTATGACTGCAATTCTAGGTTCCATTTTGTTCGTAAGTGGTTTAATTCTCCCTAATACAGGTAGTCCTCAACTTAAAACAGTTCATTTAGCACTGAAAAAAGTGACTTATGACCACCACACACTTTTTATGACCAGTGCAGTATCCTCATGGTCACATGATCAAAATTCGGACACTTGGCAGCTGGCTTATATTTATGACTGTTGCAGTGTCCTGGGATCATGTGATCACTTTTTGCAACTTTTTGACAAGCAAAGTCAATGGGGAAGCCAGATTCATTTAACTATGGTGGTACTAACTTAACACTTAAGTGATTCACTTAACAACCGGGGCAACAACTGTCACGCTTAGCAACAGAAATTTTGGGCTCAATTGTGGTCGTAAGTTGAGGACTATACCTGTATGTTGTCATTTTTCCAAGGCAGCTAAATCCACCCCCTCTTTTCCAATGTCTTCTTTCTTTGTCTTCATTTTTAACACGTTTGTTTTGGTTTTCCCAGATCGCTCTGGGATCTCTGATGTGGATGCTGTTGAAATTCTTCAGGAGACTTTAATCCGGGCCTTGAGAACTCTAGTAACCAAGAAGCATCCGGATGATTCCACGCTTTTCCCCAAGCTGCTCCTTCGTCTCCCTGACTTGAGAACTCTCAACAAGCAGCATTCAGAGAAACCTCTTGCCTTCTGGATCAACCCTTAATTCCAGCACATCGATCCCAAAAGCCCCCTAAGACTTTAGGAAAGAAAGAAAAAAAAAATTCCACCATCAAGTAAATTTACTGCAGCGGACTAAATGTTGCTCTTTGGGAAATGACCGTAATGATGAAATAAGAGGTGTAGAAAGGACACGACAAAGGCAGGAAGCCCACGGCCCCTGGCAGCTTGTTGGAGTAGATCCAGTGAGGAGAGAGATGGGATAAAGGAGGAAGGATGCATTTCCCAGATAGCGCTCTCCACAGCACAATGCAGACTGAAGATCATTTACGTGCCAAGAGAGATCAGGCAAACAAACTGGACACATCTGTTGTTTCTAAATGGGTGTGGGTGTGTATACACACGCATGCATATATTCACACATATATTTCCATACAGTGTTGTTTTGAGGCTCTACCCTGTATATAAAAAAAGCACCAGCTTCATTGTACATAACAGTAATCCTTGGTAGCTCTTGAGGGTGGGGCAAATGTAGGACCACCTGGTAAGGCAGTTACTCCCAAACCTAGCTTCCTTAAACTGCACGCTAGTGTAGCCCCAATCTCAAAACTTTTTTCTTTTCCTTTACTAGCCTCTGTTCCTTGCTGCTGTTCTCAGAAAGTGTGTACACACACACACACACAAAAGAGATTTTACCAAGTAGATGGTCTCATCAAATAGGAACTAGAACTACTCACGTTTTCCACCTCCACCCCCATCTCATCTCGGCAACCGATTAAGCAAAGCCCCAATTCTCTTTCATCATGTCAGGTATGAGTGCCTAGGTAATACATATTTCATAAAGATCTCAAAACAAAAATGCAAAAGGTCTTCCACCAGTTCGTGGCAGATTTGCTCTCCCTTCTCAGTTGTGTCTACAGCAAATTAAAGAGAGGTCGTAAGAGGAGGAAAGCTATGGAGATGCTGTCAGTTGATCGGAAGTCTAGTTTCTCAGCAGGTGATAGGAACTTGATTGTAGTTGGATGATTTGAAGGAGCTACAGGTAGTCCTTGACTTACCAATAGTTTATTTAGTGACCGAAGTTAGAACGGCACTGAAAAAAAGTGACTTATGACCATTTTTCACATGACGTTGCAACATCCCCATGGTCAAATGATCCAAATTCAGATGCTTGGCAACTGATTTATATTTATGACGATTGCAGTGTTCTCGGATCCTGTAATCAGCTTTTGTGACCTTTTGACAAGCAAAGTCAATGGGGAAGCCAGTTTCCCTTAACAAACGTGACTAATTTAACAACCGTAGCAAGAAAGGTTCATAAAATGGGCCAAATGTCACTTAACAAATGTCTCACTTAACAGCAGAAATTTGGGGCTCAATCCTGGTTGTAAATTGAGGACTACCTCTATTGAAAGAGAGAAAGAGATTTGGATTAGCCAGTCTTCCTTTCATCTCTATAAGGTTCAGCCATAAGGAAGAAAGGGCTAAGCAGAGCAAACACTCCGAAGACTTTTCTGCTCAGCTTTTTGGATTACTTCTGGGCTTTGGTGCTTTTCTAAGGTGTTCCCCTTAAAGCGTGAAGTTTGAGATATTTCATCCTAGAAACCCTTGGCCTCTCATTTTAATTCCAAATCCCATTCTTTTTTAAGGATGGGGCCAAGAATCCCAAACCCTCTCCAAGCTGCCTTTCTTATTCTATTCAGCACCGTCTTTTATTATAGATTTCCCATATAAACCCAGAGTTTTTTGACTAATTCACCCACTCATCAGTAGACTGCCTTCCTTGGGGAGTGGTGTGTTCTTTGCACTTTATATTACTTTTCTTTTAAGCAACCAGATTCTGTGCCAAGCAATGTGTAAATTATGACCTGAGTAAATTATTCAACATAAACAGATGCCGTATTTGTTTATTCTGCATAATTTATTCTGCTTCCACTAATCATGGACAGTGAAGGTGGCACTGGAAGCTATGTTGAATGCTGAAGTTTCATCCTCTGATCTCTAAAAATTCTGTGGTTTTTCTGGATTTCTGAGACTCTACATCACAATGGCACATCAGTGTCTCATGCAATATGTATATGGTTTGGAGCACCAAAGGGTCACATGGGTGTGTAGATTCAATTGCACTCTCTGGGTTTGTTTGTTTTTATTATTATTTATGCCCGATTGTGACACAGCATTGGAGAAACGGCTCTGACATGTATTTGGGGCTTTGGATTTTGCTGAAGCCCAACTTGGAAAGAATAGAAAACATATTTTCCCACGACAAACAGAAACAGAATGAAAGTGGAGATGTTCAGGATGCTAACTTCTGTAACCCCAAATTCTGTGCTCAGAACAAGATGCAACTGCAAATGCACGGATTTAATAGACTTGAGAGCTCTGGCCCTTGAGAACCTAGGAACTATTTTTCCCCATATCGAATGGCAAATTTAAAAGAAGAAGCCGACCCATTGGGATATTTTTAAAAGACTTGGAGATGACCAAAAAAAAAGGGGGGGGGGATCCTGGACTCCCTCTTCTCTCCAGTAGGATCTCCCAGTGTCCCTGTTTGGTTGTGGTCAGCCCTGCCTGGTTCTCTACATTGATATATGACAGGTTTTCCATCCCATTTACAGGAGTTCTCATAGCATGTTTGAATCACCCTCCTGTTGCATGATGTGGGGAATATTTGGTGTTCTTTGTAGGGTGGGAGGGACACTTGCTGCTGCTGTTCAACACTGCTTTGAAATGAAACCAAACGTTGCACTTTTTCTTAGAGATGTATGTAGGAACAAAGAGTCCCCTCCCTAAATTGAAGTATATTTGCTGCAATGGGAAAATAGAGAGGGGTTTATTTGCTGCTGCTGCTGCTGCTACTGCTACTGCTGGGAGTCCAAAAGACTCGTTAAAGATGCTGGCAAGGCAGAGAAAAGAGAGAATTTATTTTTTGTCTAAAATTGAAGTGCAATAAATACATGAAAAAGATAAAATAAAATAAATATTTGCTAACAGCACAAGCTTTCTGTCCTCCTTGTCGTTCAGGAGTTAGGGGTGTCGTTCAGGAGTGTCAAAAAAAAAAGGAGACCTGGAATGAAGGAGAAACTTCCTAACAGAACAATTAACCAGTGGAACAGAAGTTGTGGGTGCTTCTTCATTACTGGAGGGTTTTAAGAAAAGACTGGACAGCCAATTGTATAAGGGTCTCCTGCTTGAGCAGGAGGCAAAACAAATTCTGATGCTTGAAGGAAAAGTAATGACGGAGGCCCAGGACTTGTCTTTCCTACGAAAAGCAGTTCCTTTGTCCAGCATTCTGGAATGTTCATTTGCAACATGTATTGAGAAGGTTTGCATTAGAAGTATTGCTGGCCATTCTAAAAATGCAGTGCCTGCTGTTCTCCTGAGTTAAACGGAAGGAACTGCTTAAGGTGGAAGTATTAAACATTGTTAATAATGAATTAGGCTGATCTACTTCAGTCCTCGCTCCTCTAGGGTTTTGCTTCTCTGAAAATCTTCCCATATTTTTTGAGATGATATAAACAGTATATTTATTAGGTTTTTATCCTTTTTTTTAATTTCTAAAAATGTCCCAAAGCGGCATTTATTTTAGGCAAGTGGTTTATGGTTGGCAGTGAGCTTTTTTTGCAACTGTAATGGCCTCTGTTCACCACGAGGGGCCAGTGAAGGCCACAATAATATTCCTTTCCCTTTTAAAGGGCTTTTGTAAATATTATACACAAATAGAATACTCTAAATTCACAGACTACTTCAATGGATCCCAGGCACTTGTTCTTGGGGTCACCTGAGTAGTGCAAATGGGTGCAGAGCCTTCTTGGCTGCATGATGTTTTCTGCCCTGTGTCCCTTCACTGTTGAAGACAGGTACAGACTGTTAAGGATGCTAAAAGTCTATGGCCATGATGGCGAACCTATGGCACGGGTGCCACAGGTGGCACGTGGAGCCATATTGGTGGGCACTTGAACTTAGCTCCGGGACGCATGCGTGTGCCAGACAACTGACTTTCGGGCCTTCTGGGCCCACCAGAAGCCAAGAAACACACTGTTTCCGACCTCCAGAAGGCCTCTGGGGGGGTGAGGAAGGCCATTTTTGCCCTCCCCAGGCTCCTAGAAAGGCTCTGGAGCCTGGGGAGAGCAAAAAAGGGGCCTACCGGGCCCACCGTGCCATCACGTACCAAAAGCAGGGGGAGCACGGGGGGGGGGGCAGGGCGCATAGAATTATGGATGTGGGCACGCGTGCGTGTGACCCCAACACGCTCCCCCCGCTTTTGGCACGCGATGGCAAAAAGGTTAGCCATCACTGGTCTATGGAGTCTTTAAAGAAAAAAAAAAAACACAAAACAGTCCAGTTGCCTCCTGAAAAAGCACCTTTGGGACAACCATGACCTGGATGTTTGAGAATCTCCATAGACTTCTCCCAGCACAGGTTTTGCCAGGCACATGATCTACAATGTCTCACTGACATTAGTGAAGATAAGGTTAGGCTGGAACCTGCCCAGCAACTACTGATGGTGCCAGAGTACAGACAGTATCCCCTCCATTTTCTGGGCACTGCCCTCCATGGCCAGTTTGGCTTGGGCTGCTGGAGAGACTGGATTATTTCCTCCCTGGACATTGCCTCCTACATCATGCATGATCATGCCTGATCAGAAAAAAGTGGGCTCTTCATACGTGTGGATTCTCAGTGGTAGGTCACTGGGCAGTAGATGGTATGAGGAGGAACAATCATAATCCTGCTTTGCCCTGTGTTCCTTTGCTGTTGCTGTGAGTGGTACCTGGCTCATTAGTAGTAACTGCAAGAGAGATCTTGGAGTCCTAATGGACAATCACTTAACTATGAGCCAAAGTGTGCTGCATCTGCAAAAAAAGCCAATGCAATCCTAGGCTGCATTAACAGCAGTGCAGAATCAAGATCATACAAAGTATTAATACCACTTTATAATGCCTTGGTAAGACCACACTTGGAATATTGCATTCAGTTTTGGTTGCCGTAATATAGAATAGATGCTGAGATTCTAGAAAGAGTACAGAGAAGAGCAACAAGAATGATTAGGGGGCTAGAGGCTAAAACATATAAGAATGGTTGCAGGAATTGGGTATGTCTAGTTTATGAAAAGAAGGACTAGGGCAGGAAATCCAGCAGGTTCTGACAGGTTCTGGAGAACTGGTAGCAGAATTTTGACTAGTTCGGAGAATCTGCAGATACCATCTCTGGCTGGCCCCAGAGTGGGGTGGGAGTGGAGATTTTGCAATATCCTTCCCCCAGGAGTGGAGAGGGAATGGGGATTTTGCAGTATCCTTCCCCCTGCCATGTGCACCAAGCCACACCCACCAAGCCACACTATGCCCACCAAGCCACGCCCACAGAACCAGTAGTAAAAAAATTGGATTTCACCACTGGACTAGGGGCAACATGATACCAGTGTTCCAAACTAAGGGGCTGCCACAAAGAAGAGGGAGTCAAGCTATTCTCCAAAGCACCTGACGGCAGGACAAGAAGCAATAGATCAGGGCTGTCAAACTTGCGGCCCGCAGGTCAGATGCGTCATGTGCTGGCCACGTCATGTCCAGTTTAGACAAGGGGGAAAAGTCGTGATACGTCACATGATGCGAGTTTGACACCCCTGCAATAGATGGAAACTAATCAAGGAGAGAAGCAATTTAGAACTAAGGAGAAATTTCCTGACAGAACAATTAATCAGTGGAATGACTTGCCTCCAGAAGTTGTGGGTGCTCCAACACGGGAGGTTTTTAAGAAAGGATTGGATAACCATTTGTCTGAAATGCTATAGGGTTTCCTGCTTGAGCAGGAGGTTGGACTAGAAGACCTTCAAGGTTCCTTCCAACTCTGTTATTCTGTTCTGTTGTTATTCACTTGAGCTACAAGGAGAATCAGAAAAAGCCCTTATCCACTTCATTCCAGCTCCTACATATTACAAATTTAAAAAGGGTATAAGGGAGCAAATGACAGTGTCCTGGAAATAGCACACAAAATGGTGGTGGAAAAGACAAAACAGTACTGTCCCCTCCTCTAAAATAATAAGAACAAGGAATAAATATAGCTGATCGAAGAGAATATTTGTCGCTCAGGGTTGAATTGTGGGGTCTGTAGTGCTCTCTGAATTTGTTTCTTGCAGCACTGATGAAGTTACCTAGTTTGGTAATGAAATGTCTGGAAGCAAACAACCAAGCTCAGAAAGCATCTCAAGGACCCCACAAAAAGTATAGTCATGCAAAATCAGCAGGGAACCTATAATTCAGGTTGAGGATAGAATCAGAAACACCTAGAACTTGGTTTTCTTTCCTGGTTTAAATTGACTTTCTGTGCAGTTGCACAGAATTAACACTCTGTTTGGTAGGTGCTAATACACTCCTAATTTGCTTTTGTCTTAGGACTAGCTTTGCTCTTCTTCTTCCAGATATGTTGGCCTATAGCTCCCATCTTCACTGGACATATTACTGGGGTGATCTGCAACACAGACCAAAACATATAGAGGAATCTAAGTTGGGTGAGGTTGTCTCGAATCCTTGCAAAGAGCGGACTAAATATTGGCATCCTGGAAACTGAGCCATGCCTTTTACAGTTAAAAGAAAACAGTTTTTCTTCCTTCTGTTATTGCAGTACACACTCTAAGGTATGACCTGGGTTCCTATTTCTGCACACACTCGTTGCCCATCAAACCCCAGAAGTCCAATCTGGCCAGACATGAAGGTTGTGTGTTTGCCCAGCTGAGGACATAAAGCCCCTTTCCTCAATAGGCCCCTTGTTCTTGGGCTGCTTAGCTTGGTTCTGCAGCCCCCAGCATCACCTCAGCTTGTGGTAACCAGCCATCTACTTTATTTGACTTGAGACTTAGCCAAGAGGTCTGGACAAGGCAAGAACTGTTAAGAGTTTTGGAGGTGATTGGAGAAGAGAGAGAGAGAGAGCGAAGTTCCTCTGATTTGCGATCCCATTACCAAAGCTCACCTTCTCTCCCCTCTTCTAGGCCTCATTGCACACTATAGGGAAGGATAGAACAGAACAGACATGTGCCTAAGGTAAAGCTTACTACAAGGCGTCTATTTTCCAAGATCCTTCCAAAAGGAACATCTGAACAAAAGCCAGATCTACAAGGTTCCTTGTGAGTTTTAGAAGCGATCTATCTATTGGAAAACATCACAACTCGTATCTTTCTGCATAGTGATGTATTAGCAATTACCGATGCTAGCCATGTATTTTCATGGATATTTTTGACATTTTAATAGGATCCCCTTGAAATCACCATTAAACATACATCATACCTGTCTCCTCAAAGTGCTAATACTACTCCAAATCCTTGAACACTTGAAAAAAGTTAAATAAGCCAAAAGTTTCTATGAGACTTCCACTCTGGCTGTGTATTAATTCTTTTTTTCCTCACTGCAAAACATATGGCACAAATTCCTAGAGCTGAAAGAAGCTGGAAAGTCTATCGATCACTATAAACATACATGGTACAAAATAGCCTTTTCTGACTAAAAATAATATAACCGGATTCACTTACTGGATTTCATCACTAAAGTTAACTAGTTTCAGTGTTGAGCTGCTGCTGATAATACATGTTAAGGCAGCATCCTACACTCACTTCATACTCATACTCACTTTGTTTTGAGTGAGCTAAGTGATTGGGTTTTTTTAATCACTGCTAGCAAAATTGGATGGGTTCCCACCTTTGTGCTAAACCATAAACTGATTTCCAAACCACAATTTCTGGGTTACACTAAGCCAAAGCCAAACCAATAATGAGAGCTTAAGCAGCTAGACTTAAGACAAGTGTAGGATCACATAAGGGATGGATTTGCACATTGCAGTCAGTTGTGATTTGTTGAATAAGTCAGAACTGGTCATCTGAGAGCACGGAGAACTGAACCACATTAGAAGTCACTATGAGTTGAATTGAATGCTCAGAACTTCCCATTCTTTGTAAATTATTTGCTCTAAGCAAAACACTGACACTGTTAGCCTTACAATAGGTATATCCAGACAGGAATCGTGCCCAGATGAACTAAGTATACTTTATTGTATATTGCAAATCTGAACATACATTTCTTCCTTTCACCATGGTGGCCCAAGAAACTAGGGAGGGTTCCTTCTGAAGTGCTTGAGGCTCATCTGCCACTTATCAGTTCCCATGGCTAAGGCTCTTCCCAACGTCTCCTATTAAGCTGGATACCCGAATAACTACTTAACATAAATTATGGGAATGGACCAAGCTATGCACTTCTAGGCCATCTTACCTATTTATTCCTGCCTAGTAAACCTACTGTACCACCAGTTTTTGATCACGCTTAGTAATATAATTCATCTGCACCCACTAAACTTTCATGGTTATTGCCCCAAATCCTTTGAGACACTGCAAAGGATGTTGTGGCTAAGCTTGTGGATCATTAGCTATATGGCCCATGCTGGAAGTAACACCCAAAGGCACAGGCATTGTTTCTAGGGAGGCTGGCATAACAGATACTGTATGCCCTCAGAAACTCCACTGGAATATCCTTTGCCATTTTACAGAAGCAGGAAGCATATAAGGAATGCCAGTCTCCCAATCACCCAGCCAGCTGGAAGGCACCAAATACCAGGATGGCTTCAGATTGACTGTGGTTGATTATAACCTGGGGCCGCAGGAGGGATAAACGAGAACAGCCTGCAAAACTGGGCTTGCACAAAACAGCTGTTATTGTGCAAGAATGATGCAAGAATGTGCAAATGGCCATGGAGTCAAAGAGAGCAATAGGTAGTCCTTACTTAGCAACTGCCTCATGTGATGACCACTTTTACAGCAGTCATAAAAAATAATTTTAAATCTGTAGGCCTGTAAAGCAAAGCTGAAGTGAGATCATAAACACAGACATGATTTTACTTATCAGCTGCTTCATTTAGTGACTGAACTGCCACTCCCAAATTTGGGACTCTAAACAAGGACTACCTGTATTCAGTTTGTACTTTAGAGGGACAGCATCCATGAATATTTGTCTGCTCAGGTTGACCTTAAACTTTGTAATCTATGGAAGGTGAAACACTTTTTCAGGCCTCAAAATCCCCCCTTGTCTTTCTTTCTTACAGCCCTGCTTTGACTAGATGATTATTTCCCTCCTTCTGGGGGGAGAGCAATATTGGAGGAATCCACCAGATCAGTGCTGGGTTTCAAAAATGTTCGCTACTGGTTCGGTGGGCGTGGCTAGAGGGGCATGTGACTGAGTGGGCATGGCCAACTTGACATCACTCACGCCCACACCCACTGTCACATGACACCCCCCCCCCCAGCCATGCCCACAGGAAAAGGTAGGATTTTTTTTGTAATTTCTACCTATTTACCCCGCCCTCCCTTTGCCAGTTGCCCCCATTTCCCCTCCTTTAGCAACCCCAGCCCTAGCCCCGCTTCCTCCCCCCCCACCTCTTTGTTTGGGCTGCTTACCTTCCGTGGCGGCTGGTTCAGAGTCCGGAAGGCATGCTGACTGGAGTTTTCGGAGGCCAGCCGCCACTGCTGGAAAGCGGCTGGCAAAAAGTCTCTCACAGGCTGCTGAAAAGTACGGGAGGTCACAGAAAAAGCTGCTGCCATCACCGCCATGTTCTTCGTGCATTCACATCCCATTGGACTTGCAGGGCAACGGGATGCACGTGTGCGTGCGCGAAGAACATGGTGGCAATGAACATGGCGGGCAGGGCAAGTGAGTGGTGACCAGGGGACCGGTTCGGGGGCATGGCCAGCCAGCCATCGCTACCAGTTCGGCGACCTTGGCCAAATTTCCAGCAACAGTTCGCACAAACCACCTTTGCATCAGATGCTTCACTTAGTAAGTCCAAAACCCATATACAATGAATCCCTGCCACAAGCCAGAGTAGACTCAGTTGGGCTTGGTAATTGGCTAGTCTCATTGACCCAAAAACATGAATTTGGCCAAACTCTGGCAGACAGTAAAGGGGCCTGGCATGCTATGGTCCATGGGGTTGTGAAGAGTCAGGCAATACTTAGCACAGTAAAATGGGGACAAGAAAATTGTTTGCAGTTAGTTTTCTGCTAACTCGAGGGTGGGTGGAGAGTGCTTGAACTAGACAGGGGGAAAACGCCCTGACAGGAAAAAAAACCCCTCAAAGGACAGTTTCATGTTCGGCAACTTAGCAAGCTTTCTCTGTTTGTAAGGTACTTCTCATTCCAAGCTACATATCTATTATTTAATCTCTAGTTCTTTCAGATAAACCTCCAAGCGTTCCCTTCTGACGACTGTAGTCATGAAGGCTTGGTGGAGGAGGCTAATTCTACCCACGGCTTGTTCTTTTACAAGGCTTTTTGCCATCCAGAGCTGGAGGCCCTCTGTGTTCCTTGGCCTTTTAGAAATGGGGCCTTTCCTGAAAACAGGCTGCAATACCATATTAGTAGGTCAACCCAGGGCAGCCAAGTCGAGAGGAAGGACCAGGGTTGTGGTTGAACGCCTGATGCTTTTTTAAAGGCTGCGGTATTACTTCTGGCACCTCCTTGCTATGGATTAAAATAGTCTGGCTTTTTCTCTCCCCTCAGCTTTTTGTGTCAGCCTTGAAGTCAAGGTGCTTCTTCTTTAAAAGGGGTCTCAACTTTAAACTTCAATCTTTAATAACTGGATACCTTAAAGCAGTAGTATTTTCCCCGCCCCCCACCCCGGACTCATGCGAAGCCTGGAAAAAAAAAAGTGGGGCTCCTTTAATAAATAGCAGAGGGAGATGCTGTGGTGTGGTCATGTAATTTATGAAAGAAAAAAAAATTCGGAAGAATTTAAAATATACAAATTTATAACCTGTCTGACTGAAAAACCAAAGCAGACATGTCAAATGTGCAAATGACCTTAACATGCAGGGTTTTGAAATGTAAACAGCAGCTGTAGGATAACTCAGCAGTAGTGGAATTGCAGTGGGGACCCATGAAAAATGTATACCTCTCCCAGTTCTGACAAATGTATAAAGCCTCTTCTGGCATGAGGATCGAAGCCTCCATTGTTGTAGCATTTGTCTGTATCTCTTTACCTTTTAAATTATTCTTATCTCCCCATTTTTTAGAAAACAAGACTTCAGACGATTCACTGGGGTATAAAGATGATGAAAGGTTAGCTTTTACTGTTTCTTTTAACCTAATTGATTATATACTGCTTTGGCGATGCTTGTTGAAAGGCACTTTATAGATATTATTTAATCATTCATAAGGCATTTATATGCATATATCTTCCTGGGAAATAAACAGGTTTTATTTGAAGCAAAGTAGATTTGTGGGGCAGGAAACACAAGTTGCCTGCTCTTTTTTTTTTTTTTATCTTTGCAACCCTGTCACATTCAAAGCATAACTAATCTTGTGTGAATGAATATGAATAAGATTATATGAATGGATATGCGTAGTTATCAAAACTGTGAAGAGGAAAGCCTAAAAGAACCAAACTACTTTTCCAGAAAAGCAGCAACAACCCACCACCACAACCCAGAAAGCAACATGAATCATGTAGGGTATACTTTTGTACATAATCATCCCAAATGAAATAATTTTGCAGATGTACATTGTAAATTAGGAAGAACTGGGGAGAGAGTAATTCCTACTCCCCACATAAATTGGATCAGTTGCATAAACTACCATTTAGTGGATAAAGAGAAATAGATTTTACAACAATAGGCATTGTCTCACCTAGTCATATTAGCAAGTTTGAACGAGGGATTGTAAAATGGTGCGTTGGAACTTGCTTTTTCCTCCATATTCCTTTGTACACTGATGATGAGCCCAAAACATTTTTTTAAAAAAAATATTGCAAGAAATGTGATTTTTTTATTTCAGTGATTAGTGCCTAGCTGATTAAACTGGATTTGCACACGCAAAATTCATGTCTTTTCCAATTTATAGACTTAAGCATTAGTCTAATGAGGTTTGATTTAAATACTCAGATGATGATAATCCAGGAAGCTTGCAAATTAGCTTTAAGAATTCAAAAGAAAATATGATACTTTGGAAAACTACAAGACAATGCTAGTCTGCTTACAAATTAAGAATTTTGTACCCTAAATATTACAGGCAATGTTCAAACAATTAGAGGTCACAGAAAGATGCAAAAGAAAAAAATTATAGCTTTGAGAATACAGATAGTCCTTAATTTACAAAAGTTTGGTTAGCAACTGTTCAGTTACAACAGCACTGAAAAAAGGGGCTTATGACCATTTTTCACACTTATGACCATTGCTGCATCCCCATGATCATGTGATCAAAATTCAGATGCTTGGCAACTGGTTCATATTCATGATGGTTGCAGTGCCCCGGGGTCATGTGACCACCTTTCGCAACCTTCAATGGGGAAAGCAAAGTCAACGGGGAAGCCAGATTCATTTAACAACCATGTTACTAACATAATAACTGCAGTGATTCACTTAAACACTGTGGCATGAAAGGTCGTAAAATGGGGCAAAACTCACTTAACAAATATCTCGCTTAGCAACCGAAATTATGGGCTCAATTGTGGTTGTAAATCGAGGACTACCTGTACAATCTGAAATATGAAGAAAGGTTATGGTTAAAGACCCAATTCCAGAACATGTACAGAGAGATGAAGAATCTGAGATTTACAGAAAAGAAAAACTTAACACAAATTCCTAGCTCTGGGTTTTACCGGTGACATGACAGCAGGGTTCCAATATCTCAGGGACTGCCACAAAGAAGAGGGAGTCAAACTATTCTCCAAAGCATCTGAAAGCAAGACAAGAAGCATTGGGATGGAAACTAATCAAGGAGAGAAGCAACCTAGAACTAAGGAGAAATTTTCTGACAGTTAGAACAATTAATCTGTGGGACAACTTGCCTCCAGAAGTTGTATATGCGCCAATACTGGAAGTTTTTAAGATGAGATTAGATAACCATTTGTCTGAAGTGGTGTAGGTTTTCCTGCCTAAGCAGGG